>JASDQU010884017.1:19979-36943 GCA_032191745.1 Picea mariana | reverse complement strand
GTCCGGGTAAGGGAGTGGACTAATTAGAAAATAAACTAAGTCATGAAACTAATAAGGTGAATTGTGGGATATGGGGTAAGAGTGTAGTGAGGTAGAATACACATAAAAATTCTAAGTGTTAAATAGTGTGAGAGGGGAAACCGAAGTAGGAGATGAGGAAGGATATTAAAAAAAAACTAAGTATGGGAAATGAAGGAAAGAACTAAGAAGTTTTTCGAAAAATTCCAAGATAATTAGCATGGCTCAAAATGTTTTGGACACAATCCCAAGAAAATTAATTTCACGACACATAGAGTAAGCACTCATTTAGAGACAAAAATATAAACTTGGATATATTGAGCATACGAACTTGGATTTCAGATTCGAACAATGTGTGATGAAGTTGAGATTGAGGGATACACCATGGACTTGTAATATTTCAAAAAAAATTCTTCTTTTGATATCAATTTTTTACGAATCCAAGAGTGGGAAAATATAGATGAACAAATTTTGGTCAACACCTTGCCATAACCCCAAGCAACCCCCAATCTTATCTTACAACCTCACCCCGATATTGTAAATATCCAAGAATCTCCTAAACAACGTCATGTTGATGGATGGGGTAACTTGTATGCTATTCCTTATTTAGATGCAAATTAGTGGCCTATGCCTCCCCCTCCTCCAACAATTCATACTGTTATTGCTAGTGCATCTATTCCTTTGTCTCTAGTTCAACTAATGCTACTTGTTCACACAACTGTTACACATGAGTCCATGCCTCCTCTTCCTCTTTCAAAGGATCATAAAACCACACCACATTGCTCCCAGATTGACAAAGGTAAATAATGTGTTAATTCAACTATCATGGTCAAATCATGTTCCTCTTCTCATTCAAAGATTAAATCAACTAGTAATGGGAAGAAAAGTTTACATGAAGAGTATCCTGATATTACCCAGTTGGAAGAGAAAAATTCCCAATATGAGGACTTTATTAAAAAAATAGATGATTTTGTTTAGCAAGAAGTTTACTGAATTTTTTAAATTATGTTTAGACATATTTTGACTATGACACCATTTTGAGGACAGATGGCAGAACCATGATATTTATTTTTGAAACCTTTTAAATATCATGTTATTTTATGAGAGACACAAGTGTTTTATGCCATGGTGTTTGAGATGCATGTTTTGGTATGTTGTATGATGTTGATATATTTTATATTTGATTGAATATATGATGGAGCAACATGGAAAATCTATTTATTATTTTTGAAATAAAGTGTGCATATAGAGGGGGACCCCACCTATTCAATAATAATTTATTAATTATCCTTATCATTAAAGTTATTGTCCTATTTATTAACTAAATTTATTTAAATTTAGTAAACTAAAAGTAGTTCAACTACTCGAGGAACTACCTTTAGAGAATAAAAGGTAGAATCAAAGGACAAAGAACACATGAGGAATTAGAGAGAAACACTTTTGATAATGTTTTCTCTTGTTTTATATTGATATTTCTGAATTACACCTAATTTTCCGAGTTTCTTAAAAAGGATTAATCCTCTTATTGATAGCATGTTCTTTCTAAAGGTGGCAAAGATGAAAGGACTAGGAAACATTGATCTTTGCAATGCTTTAGAAGGTCATTCATTTCTCTTGATAGTTTGTGTAGTTTTATTAGAATTTATGAATTACGTTTCAGGTCCGATTAAGATTATTTTGCAGAGTAAAGACTTGGCGGTCTTGTGACTTGGTTGATCCACTGTGTACAATCTTGGTCATTTTGTTTTAGACACCAATTGTCTATGTATGATGTTCAATTCCATCTTAGACCATTAAGTCTGATCTTGGTCCTCACCCTCACAGGGGTTTGAAAAGAGACATTCTTTCTATAACTCAAAAACTATTTTATTAATAAAAATATGTTTTTTCTCAATTGAGACTTGTGTATTGCTAATTTTCATATTGTTATGTTCTTTACTTCATTTATTTTAATTATTGTAATAATTTACATATCATTATTTTACATTTTTTTAAGTTGAAGCACACCACTCTAAAATAGAATCAGGTCCAATTTACATATTTCTTGACGGATAATTGATATTTTGGCAAGGCTACAAACCCAGTGTAATATTCCCGCATATCTTACTAATATTGAAAAATGCTTGAGTGAGGAATTTCCATTCCTCACCTCAACATTTATTTGGCAACCATACCTGGGAGTAATCTCTTACTCTCTAGTTTTGTTTTTTTGTATATTTTGTATTATTTTAATGACTTTGCATACCGGAAAAAGAGTGGTTTAAGATTTATTGATCAAAGAAACATTGTTTCTTTTCTTTTTGACTTTATTCTTGAAACTACCTGTAACCGAGAAGATCTTGAATGTTCTTGGGAATCCATAGCTAGAGACATTGAAATTCAAGACCGGAGAGAAGCCTTACATAGGCAAGCTAAAAAAAAACCTCCTCAGTGATTTTTGTCTTATGTCTACTCATTCACGCCATTCTAAATGTTTAAGAGGTCAATCACTTGAATTCGATCCTTTCCTAGAAATAGGAAGGAAAAAGGAAGTTGTTGATAATCTTCAGTCTAAACTTAGAAGATTTTTTTCTGATTCTTCTTAGAAATAACAAGTATTTCTATTTCTTTTCCTCCTTGACAACCCACAATGACTTCGTCTGGCGGTGGTTCTAGTAGTACTAGTGGTTCTACATCATCACAAACTTCATCATCTTGCTTAATAGGAAGTATGTACAACCATTATAATCTTGTAGTTTCTACTACAAATCTAACAAAAGTAATTAAACAATTTGGTTTATTCAAATTTGAAGAAGATCTAGATGCTACTCCATGGCATGTGTCTTCTCCACTTAATTTAGCTACAACTCCTTTGCCTAAATTCAAAGACCATTTCCCCAAATATTTTGGAAATGGCACTATATCAGTCAATGATCATCTCATTGCCTTTTCTAATGCTTGTCATAATATTGGGGTAAATAATGAGAATGTTTGTATGGACCTATTTGTCAATTCATGAGGGGGGAAAGATGCAACTAATTTCTTTGAATTGCCTCCAGAAATCTTCCCTACTTTGGATGAATTGTCTTATTGGTTCAAATCTACATATGTACATCCCTAAAGTATAATACATAAGCTCGAAGCTTATAATAATATTGTTTATAACAAGGGAGAAAACATCAAATATTTCAATTTACGTTTCACTAAAATGTACAATCAAATTCCATATTTAATCAAACTTGATAATCAGGCCACTTTGAAGCATTATTACAATACCTTACCTGCACCTTACAAGCATAGGCTTGAAGAAACGAATGTTGATAATATAGGATAAACCTTACAAACCTACTTGGAATTTGAGGAACAATTGGCTAGGACATGTCTTCCAAGTGAAGACTATGTCAAACAAAATGACATGTCATTTTCTTTACAATTGGTATAGGATATGAGCAATCAAATGATTTCTTTTGAGAGAAAAGGGGTGACTTCTTCATCAACCCCCGCTAAACTTCTGCACAAGCTACTTTTAGAAATCAACCAACTAATTTTCAATCTTATACTCAACCAAGGGATGATATTTCATGGCTTTGGTGCATTTTTTGTGATGATAACCATGATGAGACTACCTGTGAGGTCAATAAGAAAGCACATGAGCGAATATTTGGAAAACAATTTGATACAACCATTGCTACCTTAGATTGGGATCCTAAAGAGGATGTTATGATGGTAGATACAAGGAATAAATCATATGCATACAAAGGGATGGGTGGTAATCCAAAAACTATCTTTTCCCCAAGTTCATCCTCTCAACATATAAACCCTCAGGTTACTAAGGGTACCCAAAGTCAAGAGGTTTCTACCTCTTCTTCTAAATACAACATTCTCAAACAACTAGCTACAATCAAAGCAAATGCATCTTTACTGGATATGTTATAGCATCAATTTCCACCCTTGAAGCATTGACAAGCTTGTTGGCCTAATCCCTATCCTATTTACAGACTATTATTTCCCATACCTCCACGAGACCTTCCAAAAAACCTCTTTTTGGAAGATGTACGTTCCCCCACTGTTATGGTACTCGCATACATGTGGGCCACTAAAGGGACAGTTGTGTATATGTCAGAAAACGATTAATATATATATATATTAGCTTAATTAAATGTTGAGTTATGGGTTTGGTTAGTTTCCTAAATCCTTTAAAATGTACTCAACCGTCTCTAACCGACTAGAGACCGAATAAAATGAGTATTTGTCCAAGGAGAACGATAATGACAAGTAATGGTTCTTTTACCACACTAAGCAAACCTTTGTTTGGATAACCTCACCAAGTCTGTAAACCTTTATAAATCCCCATTGTTGCTGGTTTGACCTAGAAACCCTTTTTTCCATCCCCTTTTCTTATCACCAACTTATCTTGCAAAGTGTTTCCCCTTATATTCTCTTTGGGCCCATGGTTGATATAGAGTCAATACGATATTGTATAGTAGGAGCAAGGTGGAGGAAACCGAGATCTCTCTTGAAAGAGAAACAACGCGCAGGGCATGTATAAATATGTAACCACCTTAACTACTAAATAAAAATAGAAACTCTTTCCTTTGAAATATGTTGTATTTGTAACGTTTTGCTTGCAATCTTTTCATATATATTTCATGGAATACTAGTTTTGTTTTTCCTCAGAAAAAAGTGTAATTTTATTATTCTGTAAGGTAAAAAAAATTACATTCTGTAGATGGCCTTCCATGTATTAAATTTTAGCCAGCCTCAACTGATGACTGGGAGTCACCATTATAGTTTTTCAACCTTTTTAAGAAAGAGTATACAAAATATATAAGTATGTCCAAAAACCATCTTTACAAAAGATATGTAGGTGTAACATCCCTCTCTTGCACACACTGAACAAACTTATTCTTTTAGGACACTTGCGTGCAAGTTATCCGAGTCATTATAATATTGGTTGTTTTGATTATGATTATGAGATATTGTGGATTTGATGATATGTTATTTTTGTTGTATTTACATTGACATGCGCTATTGATTGGGTTCTCCTGAGCGTGCAGGACTCTAGACGTTAGAGGATGCCAAGGCATCAATGAAACTCCTTGGACTCCAGATCGAGTCAAGGAGTGGACTGTTAGGGTTTGAATTTTGTTGATGTGACATATGTACATATGATTATATATTATGATGTTGATTGTTATCGTTGACATATTTCATTGATGGATGCAGGTTGACGATAGCTTGCTGAACAGACTCACATTTGGAGTAAATGGGTCACTCACGACAACTACAGAGATCAAGGGAGAGGTGTGGTAGTAGCCCTGATGCAACCTACTAGCACTCTCGCCGTGGCTCAAACTGTAGGTTAACGATTACCTAGTTCGAGAAGACCCATGATGTCGTGAGGGAAGACTGTGACAGTCACTCACGATGATTCTAAGGGGCCTGCAATAAGGCAAGGTCCTTATTCTTTAGAGGACCTTAGTCTCCCATGAGATCACCTAACGGAGTATTGACTCTAGGGGTTTGACGTCTACCAAACTTAGACAAGAGGTGAGTGGAACCCTTGGGGCACGTAGTGCGTCTTAAAGGGCATGTTGCACAAATAAAACGAAAAGAGGCGAGTGGAACCCTTGGAGCATGTAGTGCATCCTGAAGTGCACGCCATGATTTTTGTTATGGTAAGTTAATAAACCTAGTGCCTAAAAAACTATGCATCCTTAGGACCTAGTCGACCTTAAAATGAAAGACGTGATAAGTAAAGTTTAATAACAAAATTTTCCCTTAAGAACTGTCGCCAAGCCTAGTGAATCAAAAACCTAGGTCTAAGTAGAACCTTTGAACAAAAATAACTTATTAGACCTGTAACAAGAAAGGGGGTAAGAAATTCAAACTTTAAATTATCAAAATAAAAATTATAATGGAGGATTAAATGTATTAAAAGGGTAAATGGTTGTTTTTGTCTACACTTGCTAAATCTGTTTTTTTTAGTTAAAAAGAAAAATGGGGAAACTTAAAGAAAAAGGGAAATGTCTAACTTAGTAAGGAATCTAGCCTTTGGAACTTTCTATTTATGAACTCAACTAGAATTTAAGTAAGGCGTAAGTCATTTAAGAATTGTACGGGAATAATGGGAGACCGATGAGTGTTTTTAGGAACACTTTTAGGTGGTGAGGAAAATAGGCAAATTTAATTAATAAATAAAATTGATTTTCTGGTGCAACTAGGGGATCATGTGACATGTGTACGGGGGATATTTTTCCTAATTAAATAAATGAAAAATGAATCTAATGAGGGTTTGGGAAACTATTCACTTGAAAACTCTATAAAAAGGATGGAGAAGGAGGATTATGGATCACATCTAGCTTGCGTAACGCTATGCTGCCGAATTTTTGTCTTGACTGAGTTTCTCTTGTGGGAGTTGGGACACCCAGCTCGGTAACGAGTAGTAGCTCAACCTTGCGAGGTGAGATGAGAGCTAGCATTCTCCAGTACTGTAGCATGGCCCCTTTGTGGCTTGGGGGGGATCAGGGGGAAGAAGAGTACCCCTAGTGTTGGCTGGGAGGTACCTGTGAGGTCTCGTCAGTTGGCAAGTCGGAGTTGGATGGAGAACGAGTGCAGGACAGTCACTTCTGGTTCTTCGCATTTGGATATGGTACGCATATGTATAATTTGAATTGAATAGTAGTTAAATTTATTGTTTATGCATTTCTCTAATATCGAAAGCACGCTTGCATAGATGGTGTTGAAGGAAAAATATTTGTTTAGTTTCTACATATGAATATTTATTTGGGCGATAGTGCTCACATGTGATTCATGGACTATTGGTATAATTTATTTCATGATTGCTTTTATTAAATTGTAAAACATACTATCTCTACGTCCTACAATACTTGATATTTTAGTAACGATCACATGATTGTTCTACAAATTTATAGAGATTCCATGATTCTCGAGCATATCGTATCCTATTTTATTCCTGAAATTTGGTTGGTCCTTAATGATCGAAGCCATAATGATATTCTTGATTTATACATGTGAGCTCTATTGGTTACCTATATAAATTATGGTTGTTTAAGAACCTCAACTTTTCAAATGGATTTTTCCTTCTTTTAAAAAGTTATTAACTGGATTTCCGCAGCAGTACCATCGGATTAACCTCCTTCCCAGGTAAGATGGCATTCCTTCTTCGAGTCGTTCAACAATTTTCCTTTCCTAGCTTTGTTGCTGATATTTTCATTCACGGGCTTCAAGAACGAAAGTTGCAGTGAGACACACTCGCTCTTACTTAGACCTACTCCAAATCCTATCTTGTCTCTTCATAGTGAAATTTCTATGAATTCCTCTGCGCATTTAGTTCAATGGCCAGTTTAATAAGTGCCACCTTCAATACATGTTATTTAACTTACTTGTTTAAGCTTAGCCATTTTTTTATTTAATTGGTGGACATACATCTTCCCAGGGAGATCCCATTGACGCTTAAGTATATTATGCTATTGTTTCTTAGGTTCACGGGTCAGGATATTCCCACTACTCTTATTCCCTCTTCGCCCACTTCGTATTCTTATTTATCCTTATTTTAGATTTCTTTATTGATTGATTATGGTCATCCGAGCAGGTCCAACTGGAAAGGGAGAGCTTAGGATTATATCATCTATGTCAAACAACTCCGTTTGAGATGGATCACCTCGCCCATTCTTGTTTCATCTTTCTTCAATTTCACATGCTCTCTGCGTAGGTAGTTACTGCCTCTGCGCGTTTTAGGGACCGAGTTAGGATTTTTCGTGGATCCGTAGATAGTGACTGACAGTAAAGTCTACTATTTTTTTTATTCTATGTATTAATTATCTGTATTGGCGCCTATATTGTGCGTGGACATACTTTGGTCTGATGTTCTACTTTCCCCTCAGAACTGAACACAGTTAATTGACACTTTAATATTAACTCCTTATGTTTTCTGAATTTGTTTTACCATGCTAGATGTCCTACCGAGATTTGCGCGAAGTGAATGGTTACTATTTTTTTTAATTTAGTGAGTTCTCCACAGTTAGACGGAAGGCAAATTCAAATTTATAACGCTGAATCAATATTAGCATAATCTGGCGTTTATTTTTTATCTACCTTAGGATGGATGGTACACCCATTACGTTCCTTTTGAGTTAATGATTCCTTGCTATTGTAGTGTTAGAGTGGGGGTGGAAATCGAGTTTTATCTCCTCGTTTACTGTCCAATTTCAAGTCTTGGATCAACTCCCAAGCACACCCCACTATACATGGGTTGTTTTCATAAGTACTGCATGGTTTCTTTTTGGACAGAGTTTGTGATTATTTTTTGGTGGGTGTGTATAACCTCTAGCACATCAACCTCACATTTATTCTGGATCGGACATAAACAACCTCATTTTGTTGACAAGGAATTGTGAGCCCCAATTTATTAATTGAGAATTTAAAACGAGTTGATACTTGTGATTAAATGCAACCTATGCAAATGAATTCTGGCAAGAAATTAAGCAGTAAATTGGTATTTCTTCTTACAGTAGTTGTCTCTCCATAGAATACTTGGGAATGAAATTTTATTAATAGATAATAATTGTTTATTAAATTCTATTTTTATTTCCTCACTAGACTGTGCTTGGTTTAACTATTTCATTGAATTAATTATGCTGTTGCCAATCAATTTGTTATCTTTAATTATGATTGTTTGCCAATCAGTTTGTTATCACTAATTATGTTGTTTTCCAATCAGTTTGTTATCTTTAATAAATTTGAAGTGGTTAATGGGTTTAAGTGACATGCTTTGGGCCCCAGGGGTGTAGACGCTTTGGAGACGGGGTGCACTACTAAAGAGCTTTGTCATGGGATGCTTTCTCGCATTGTTCAGTTTATTTCTGATGTGCAAAAATTTAATTGACAAATGATATATTTAGATGGTAGATGAGTTAATTAATTTATTGGTTATATGAATGACGACCTTTGATCAGTTATCCCTTACATGCCTTGAAGGGACACTAGAACGTTGGGTTGTTGAATATTTATTTGTGCGCCGTGCAAAATGATTGAGTCAATGATTGATAATTCTTGCTCGCTTGAAGGTTCTTGTTACATGTGTCGGTTGATGCTGTTGCGTTAGGTTGTTTGATGTTGTTCCTTAGCATAGTAGGCATGGTCTTGCTTTTGTCGGGCGAGATGTAGACACCTCCTTATTCCTCAGAATAGTTGCCATCCTTGAGATCTTAAATGGTCAAAATCGATGGGAACCTAGGCTTGAGCGTAGCTTATGTGTCCCGGAGGTCCTAACCTTGCAGGGTAGGATATGAGGCTAGTCGTTTTTATTTTGTCTGATTGATTTTTGTGTGTTGCATCCAGCTGCATGATGTGCTAGTCTTCTAGGTCGTTATGTTGTGTGTTGCATGAATTGCGTGCGTCGTGTTCATCATCAATTTGTGTGGTTTGACTGTTTGTCATTGTTACCTTCTTGTTAAAAAAAATGCACTTGTTACGAGTCGCATGTTGTCATAACGACGAGGGTTCGTTACAATATGAGTAAACCATATATTGGAAAAAGAGATGATAGCTGCACCGAAACATAATTTGGGTGCAATAATATAGTATATGCCTATAAAAAAGCCAAATTTTTTTTTTTTTTTGGAGCCCACAACTTTCACTATGTTGCCACATGTGACACTGCCATCTCCTCAAATGGCCTACGATAGATTTCATGGAATACTAGTCGCTGGGATTTTACTGTTATATTTCATTAGGATAAAATGTATTTATTAGTATAACTACCTTTCAATATATTATTTCATTGTTAAGGTTCTTGCAAGTTGCAGAGAAGATGTTGGAAAAGAGTGAAGAAACTATGACAATCGGGAATGACATCAACTGTTGGACTCTGGGTGAGTCAATCTTTCCTTTCTTCTCCATAGTTAGTTATTTCTTTTGAAATCAGTTATTATGGTTAGTTAGTGAAGAAATGTGGTATCTTATATCATTTTTTTTCCCTTTAACATCACACACATTAGGAGAGACCTGAATTCAATGGATGATAAGCTTGTTGTTTTTTATGCAAATCCTTCAAGGTTCTTTGTGAAGTCTTTCCTGATGATGAAAGTATTTGTACTTTCTTATATAATGAGCCTCTTAAGAAAACTGAAATTATATCTTTAGAAGACAATAAATTTCCTAAAGGACTAACTCCTCGAGAGAGTTCACTCTCATCAAGTGATTTTGGCAATAAGAAAGATGTAGAAGAAGAGGAGTCAAAAAGAAATATTGGTGATACCATCTCTCTGAATATTGGAACTTAGGATAAACCAAATGTTTTAAAAATTGGAGCCCAATGTTTAGATGAAGAAAAGGATAAATTCATGGTGTTATTATGTGAATTTAAGGACATTTTTTCCTGGTTATATGAGGATCTTCATGGTTTTGATCCTTATGTCATACAACATGCTATTCCTATCAAGGAAGAAGCAAAACTGGTTAGGCACAAACAAAGACCTATCAATCATGCCCTAGAAGCAACAATTAGAAAGGAATTTGAGAAGTTAATTAACACTCACATTATTTTACCTGTTAGATATTCTTAGTGGGTGTCTAATCTTGTCCTAGTACGAAAAAATAATGGTGATATCATATTATATGTTGATTTTTGTGCTTCGAATATGGAAAGTGTAAAATATAACTTTCCTTTTCCAAACATGGAATTAATTTTGCAACAAGTGGCAGGGTCACAAATGATGTCCCTCCTTGATGGTTTTTCAGGTTATAATCAGATTATAGTCAAGAGGGAAGATACATACAAAACCACATTTACTACTTGTTGGGACACCTTTGCATACAAAATAATTCCATTTGGTTTGATAAATGCAGGTGCTACTTTTCAGAAGGCTATGAAAATATCCTTTGACGATATTATTAGTAAGATTATTCAAGTTTATCTTGATGACTTAACTGTTTATTATAGAAACCGACAAGATCATTTTGATCATCTTAGAAAATTTCTCTTAAGATGAAAAAAAATTGGAATGTCATTGAATACTACAAAGTCAATTTTTGATGTCATACAAGGTAAACTTCTTGGTCATATAGTTTTTGATTCAGGAATTAGTATTGATCCCGAGAGTGTTATCGCTATTCAAAATATTGAAGCTCCTACTTCTAAAAAGGAGATTCAATATTTTATGGGTAAAATCAAAATTGATAGAAGATTTATTCCTGATTTTGCTAGATTGGTTAAACCAATTCATAACATGCTTAAGCAGGATCGATCATTCTCATGGAATGATGACACTGAAAAATATTTTGTAGAAATCAAGAAAGCTATTAGTTATGCATTAGTTTTGGTGAAACCAAATTTTGAAAAATATTTTATTATCTATACAAATGCCACTGAAGAGGCAATATCTGCTATCCTTATTTAAAAAGATGATCAAAATAATGACCAGCCTATAACTTACATGAACCAAAGTTTATCTGGCGATGAGTTTAAATATATTTTAATTGAAAAACATACATATGCTCTTGTAAAAGCTATAGAGAAATTTCGCCATTATATCTTAAGTAAGCATACATAGGGTAAAAGTCCCTTTGCCTACTGTCAATTTTTTGCTTTCTCAAACTCATCTTTCAAGAAAAAATGCACATTGTATTGCCAAAATTCAAGAACATGATTTCATGATAACAACTTCTCATACAATCAAGGGACGTGATCTAGCCTTGCATTTGGCTCAACATCTTGAGCCAGGTGTATCTTCTGGAAATGATGATGATGCTTTGTCTACACTTTTTCTTGTTGAAACTGAAAATCTTGAGTTACCATAACATCATTGGTACAAGGACATTATTTATTATTTGCAATTTCAAAAATATTCTAACTATCTTGAAAATTATCAATGCATGAGGATTCTTCTTGAAGCCTCTAAATATCTGATCTTAAGATATTCTCTTTTCTACAAAACTGTTGATGGATTGTTGTTACATTGTGTAGACAATACAACAACCCCAAAAATCTTGAAGCAAATTCATGGATCAACAGATTTAGGCATTCATATTGGTGGTCATTTTGCTACAAAATCAATTGTTTTCAAAATTTTAAGAACTGGATATTACCGACCTTCAATTTTTAAAGACTCTTACAAACTTACGTGGGCTTGTAATGGATTCCAAAGGTTTGTAGGCAGATAACATTTTTCTCCTATTCCTTTACAACCAATTCTCCCTAATTTTTAATTTTCAAAGTGGGGATTAGATTTCATCGGTCCTATTAATCCTCCATCCTCTGCAGGACACATTTTCATTCTGACATAAAAAAATTACTTTACCAAGTGGAATGAAGTTGTCCCACTCAAACATGCAAAATGCGAATAGGTAACCTCTTTCTTGGAATCTAATATATTTTCTCATTTTGGTCTTCCAATAGAAATCATTTCTGACAATGGACCAACTTTTATTTCTGAAAAATTTACCCAATTTCTTAATAAATTTGGGGTGAAGGATTCTACCTCATCCACTTACTATCTACAAGGAAATGGGGAAACCGATTCTCCGAATACAAATATGGTTATTATTCTTAAGAAGATTATAAACGTTAAACCTCGCTAGTGGCACACACTTCTTATCTATGAATGACTTTTGGCATATCAGACTACCACCGAAACTAGTATTGGTCATACACCTTTCCAACTATTATAAAAGCAATAAGCTATTATGCCTATGGAACTTGAGCTGACTTCCCTTCGATTAGATTTACAACTTGAAGAATTGAATTCTATGAACATCCCTGAGAGGATAAATGCCTTGCTGGCTCTTGAGGAAAAAAGAAGCCATGCCCTTAAAAATATTAAAAAGAGATAACAATATATTAAAAGATATTTTGATAGGAAAGCTAAATCAACTGCTTTTGCAGACGATGACAAAGTATTTCTTTGGGATTCTATTCATGCAGACAGAGGTAAGCATTCTAAATTTTAGAAGCTTTGGCTAGGTCATTACAAAATCACCTTCGTTATTGGTAATAATTCTTATTTATTATAAGACTTGGATGGGCCATTATTTTCTTATACGACTAATGGTTCACATCTGAAACACTACGTTGAACTTGATTGATTTTACTATCTTCAATATTTCTTGTATATATTTTATTTTTTTGTTTGTGTAGTTTTATTGCTTTTTATATTTATTTTTTGCTATTTTGGTTTCATGTTTTTAGTCAAACTGGATCAAATGAAGTGGATGGTCTGATGTTTATTTGCAAAATTGTCCTTAATTTGTTATAAAACAACAACAAAGTTAAATGAATGACTTGTAGTACACAACACTACTTATGCAGTTTTTGTTGTACCTACAAATATCTTGTTTAAACTTGATGATTTCAGTTGTTTCCCTTCTTCTTTCCCATGCTTCCCTCCATGAGTGAATCATTTTGAGATCATATCATAATTTTTTTTGCAAAAAATTGAGAAAGAGAAGCTACCAACAAATTTTACTTTTAGCTTCTAAAAAATAACCAGATAATTATGAGTTCTAAATCTACTATAAGCAAATTTCCTTGTGTAGTCGTTAGATGTTGACTCAAAATTTTCGTCACCTATATAAAAATATTGCAAATTATTGTGAATCCTATGATTATAACTACTATATAGCTATCAGGTGGGGTCCCCAAAGAGAAAATGCAAAATAATTGGTCTCTAAAATCTTTTCTTCAATATAGTATTTTTTAGTTTTCTCCTCTACAAACAATGGTTTATGGTTATCTTGGTCATGTGTATGGTTAATGTTGAAAGATTTTAATTGCATGGATACAAACAAAGGTTTAATGTCATGGCATAAACTCTATTGTTCATAATATTCCATTAAAATAATGAACAACACATGTATAAAGGCATTAAGTCATGAAAGGATCACTCTATCTACAATATTGTAGGTTACATGCTATGATGGTGGTTAATATTGGTTTGTGTCATGAGCTCAAAGTTGATATATTTCAAAGTTTTGGTTGCATGGTTATAACATTTTTTGAATTTATGACTCAAATACCCATTAGAAATGACACCTTGTATGGAATTATGTGGTTCTTAACCTATAGACGAATCTCATTGGTTTCATATGATGTTAAAACTCTTGGGTTATGATTTGAATGTTATAATACCTCGTGTTGAAAACATTTGATATACGACATAGGAATGAGGTATGCAACTTGTTGTATTTCACCGCAAACTACATATTATACACAACTGCAAAGTTTGAAACATATTGCATGTGTTTTTATAAGTTATGACATGTTTTATTATGGAGTTATGAGGAACAGGCTTGAGGTTTATTTGATTTGATATAATAACAAGTTCACATGCTACGAGAGTTTTGGTATGTTGACCTAGTGTATTTTGCATTGTTTGTATGGGATGGTTACATTGTTGAGTTGGCCATGCATTGAAGATGATAGGACATGGGTAATTACTCAAGAGTCCCACACTTTATCACCCTCCATTCACCTTGGATTTCGGTTTGTGTTGTTGGAAATTGAAATAAAGAGCTCTAAGCTCAGCTGGTGTAAATCCTTGCACCTGGTAGTTTTGGTAACAATATCCTCTTTAACCCTAGTTTAAAAAGGCGTCTTTTTTCAAAGGTATGAATTTTAGTTTGTTTTACATTTTTTACAACAAATATGTCACTTAAATGGTTAATTTTGGCTCTGTTTGACATTCCCGTGTGCATACATGTCTCTTATCTCCCATCTATACCGCTTCTTGAAAGGAAAAACAAAAAGGATTTTTGTTTGCAGAAAGTTAATTCTAGCTTTGTTTGCCTTCTCCATACACACATTTTCCATAATGTTTTCTGAAAAGAAGAAATCTTCCACAACCCCTTTTTTCATGCACTTGAAGCTCGAAATCGAGCTCTCTTTATGGTTTTAAGTGTTCTGGTCACTCCAATATTTGTTTGTTGCATTTACTTCATTCCAATCATGGTTTATCTAGAAATTGGTCTGCATTGGAAAGAGGTTAAAACACAATGGTATATATGCGATAGTACCATCTAAAATTTTGACCTTGGGTTTGTAAAATAATTTTCTTTTAAAAAGGAAAAATACAGAATCAAACCATTTTAGTGTGAACACATGCATGCTCTTGGGTTTCACCCATATTTTTTGTTCTGATTTGAGCTTATGCGTTTGAATCTTTTTCAATGATGATTTTTCCTTTGGGGACTGTGAATGTTTAGGTTATAGTTAGTGTGTTGAAATAATGTAACTGCAAAGAGTATTCTTATTATTATTTGATATATTATTCATTGGATCAATCCCCATTGTGGATTGATCATGTTAGCTATTGTAATAGGACCAAATCCCCTTTTTCGGATTGGTCAAATGATAATTATAATAGGCAGAATAAGAAGTTGGCCCCAATAGATATTAAAGAGGCCCCAAAAAATATTAAAGGTGGTTATAACCACCCAGTTGGAGAAGTCGGCCCTGCTAGTGAAGAGACACTTCACATGCGCCAGTCTAATATAAATAAGGAGCCTAGTGCCTCACTTAAACACACAACTCACTTGCTCATTTCATGAGACAAGTTTCGGATCTGCAGTTAGAGAAGAAGGAGAGAGAGTGGCGCATATCTGGGAGAGGACTTTCTGTATTATTTTAAGAGATCTCTTGGCATTGTATTGACTATCTATATTAAGGAAGTTTTGCTAGGTTTTCTTCCCCTAGAGGGTTTCCCAGGATAAATGCTGTGTCTCTTGTGATTGTGTATTTCTCAGTGATCTTGGATTGTTCTATTGTTATATAATGAAATGCAAAGAACTAGATAATAATGGCTTAAACATTAACATGGTATCAGAGCCAAGATGAAGGAAGCAACTTTCACAAGAGTGAAAAACGTCACTGTTGTCGTACATGAAAATTAGGGATTTTTGATGGTGAAGCTTTTCAGCCCCAAAACCATCTAGAAAAGTGCACCCTCCCCTAAGGATCACTTTGGCACTCTCAGCGCACCTTTTTAGTGGATGGATCTCCTGGAAAGTGAAACCCTAGTTTCACAAAGTACCAGAAGTACCAGAAAACCAGTGTGCCAGAAGTACCAGAGTACCAGAGGTACCAGAAGCACCAGTCCAGAAATCCACAGATCAAATTTGGAGGAGAAAAAGTTGGATTTTCTTAGATCCAAACACACCAGGCTACTCGCCTCAGCCAAGCGCACCTCCTGGTAAGTTTAGATTTTGATTTTGAGAACTTTGATTTTTTGGTCATTTTCCTAGCTCCAGATAAAGATGTTTGCAAGTGTTAAGATTGTTGACAAGCTAGAAGGAGTGGAAAACTTCCATGCCTGGAAGTATAGGATTGGCCTCATTCTTGAAGAAAATGACCTAGCAAGATTTGTCAAAGAAGAAGTATCGGAACCCGCCGATGCTGTAGAAAAGGCAAAGCATCAAAAGGACACAATCAGGGCCAAAAGAATCATTGCAGATTCAATGAAAGACCACCTGATTCCTTATGTGTCATCTAAGAAGACTCCGAAAGAAATGTTTGATGCCTCAACCAGACTATATGAAGGAAAGAACATAAACCAGAAGATGAATCTAAGAACTCAACTAAAGAATACAAGGATGCAGAGAGGAGAAACGATTCAGGAATACTTCTCCATAATCTCATAATTCAAAGAACAGTTAGAATCTATTGGAGATACCATAGACAAATACGAACTCATAATGATGGCCCTAAATGGTCTCACAAGACCTTGGGATGCATTCATCCAAACGATCTATGCCAGAACAGAGAAACTGAAGTTTGATAGTCTATGGGAAGAATGCATCCAAGAAGAAACAAGAGTAGCGAATCGTGAAGCGTTACTAGCAAGAGATGATGATAAAGCCCTAGCTAATCACACCAAAGGAGGAAGGAAGAAACCCTACTTCCAAAAGGAGACTCATAAAGAGCCTCAACAGTCAAACAAATTCAATCATAA
>JASDQU010884017.1:4491-19879 GCA_032191745.1 Picea mariana | reverse complement strand
TACCAAGAGTAAAGCAGACTCTAACCTCTACTTAAGAATTATGAAAAATGAGCCAGTAATCTTATTGCTATATGTGGATGACTTATTCTTAACCGGAGAAGAAAATCTCATCACTGAATGTAAAAAGAGACTTGCCTCGGAATTTGAAATGAAATACCTTGGCCTAATGCATTATTTCTTAGGTCTTGAGGTATGATAGAGTCCTGAGAGGATCTTCCTTAACCAAGGGAAGTACATGGTTGAAATATTGAATAGATTCAACATGTTGGAATGCAAGCCCATGAATACACCCATGGAAGTGAAGTTAAAGCTATTGGTCGATACTTCGTCAGAATTGATTGATGCCACACTGTACAGACAGATTATTGGATCCCTGATGTACCTGAGGAACACCAGACCAGAAATTTGTTTTGCCGTGAACACCTTGAGTCAATTTTTGGAAGAACCCAGACGTGTTCACCTAGTGGCTGCAAAACATGTGATGAGGTACCTTAAAGGTACAATAGATTGTGGTTTCAGCTATGATGGAGATCATGATTTCACATTGAGTGGATATACTGATGCAGATTGGGCAAGAAGTGTTTCTGATAGGAAAAACACTTCAGGATGCTATTTCAGTTTGGGATCAACTATGATCTCATGGTAGAGTAGGAAGCAATCTAGTATTTCTCTCAGCACAGTGGAAGAAGAATACATTTTTGCATGTTCTGCCAGCTGCGAAGCTATATGGCTTCGAAAGTTGCTGACCAAACTATTTGAATTAGAGATGAGAGCAACCTTGATTCTATGTGACAACCAGAGCTGCATAAAGATGACAGAGAATCCTGTATTCCACAACAGGTCGAAGCACATATAGATCCATTATCATTACATCCGTGACATGGTGCAGAGATGATCCTTAAATCTCCAGTACATTAGCACGAATGAACAAGTTGCTGACGTGTTGACCAAGCCACTATCTTGCATAAAGTTTGAGTACTTTCGAGATAAGCTTGGTATAGTCTGAAAGGACCCTCCTTGAAAGGGGGAGTAGATGTTGTGATGAGACATCTCTTGCTTCCGACCTGATGGTTGTGACGTAAAGCAAGATGATGTGATATGACTAGTACTGTGCTTCCAGTTGGATAGTTGTGACATAAAGCCAGTATAGTATCCTACTTCCGACCTGATGGTTGTGACATAAAGCAGCACGAGTACCTTGCTTCTGACCTGATGGTTGTGACGTAAATCAATATGATGTGTGACTAGTACTATGCTTTCAGATGTATAGTTGCGACGTAAAGCAAGTCTAGTTCCTTACTTTCGACCTAATGGTTGTGACGTAAAGCAAGATGTGTACCTTGCTTCCGACCTAATGGTTATGATGTAAAGTAAGATGATATGATGAGACTAGCACTGAGCGTCCAGCTAGATAGCTATGACGTAAAGCCAGTCTAGCATCCTGCTTCTAGCCTGATGGTTGTGACGTAAAGCAGGACGAGTATCTTGCTTCCAGCTTGAGTGCTGTGATGTAAAGTAAGATGATGAGATGAGATTAGTACTGTGCTTCCAACTTGATAGCTATGACGTAAAGCTATTCTAGTATCTTGCTTCCAGCTTGAGTGTTGTGATGTAAAGCAAGACATTGAGATGAGACGAGTACTGAGCTTCCAACTTGACAGCTGTGACGTAAAGCCAGTCTTGTATTATGATGAGCAAGCCTTGTGATGTGATGATGATGATGTATCAGTTTTTATACTAATACATATTGATGCAGATGATGATGGCATTCCTTTGAGAATGATGATGCTATCGATGAACAAAACTTCCGATGATTTATAGATACGCCAATCAATGTTCCAAGATGATATTGATGATGCTGTCCTCTCACCCTCTTGATGCTGTTGATGATGTTGTCCTCTCTCTCTCACAAGATGTTGTTGAAGAATACCCTTCTTGTTAAGGGGGAGTGTTGAAATAATGTAACTACAAAGAGTATTCTTATTATTATTTGATATATTATTCATTAGATCAATCTCCATTATGGATTGATCATGTCGGCTATTGTAATAGGACCAAATCCCTTTTGCGGATTGGTCAAATGATAATTATAATAGGCAGAATAAGAAGTCGGCCCCAACAGATATTAAAGAGGCCCCCAAAAATATTAAAGGTGGTTATAACCACCCAGTTGGAGAAGTCAGCCCTGCCAATGAAGAGACACTTCACACGTGCCAGTCTAATATAAATAAGGAGGCTAGCGCCTCACTTAGACACACAACTCAATTGCTCATTTCGTGAGACAATTTTCGGATCTGTAGTTAGAGAAGAAGGAGAGAGAGTGGCACATATCTGGGAGAGGACTTTCTGTATTAGTTTAATAGATCACTTGGCATTGTATTGGCTATCTATATTAAATAAGTTTTGCTGGGTTTTCTTCCCCCAGAGGGTTTCCCAGGATAAATGCCATGTCTCTTGTGATTGTGTATTTCTCAGTGATCTTGGATTATGCTATTGTTATCTAATGAAATGCAAAGAACTATAATAATGACTTAAACATTAACATAATGTTCCAATAGTAACGAGTTTGGAACCCTAATCTGATAATAAACTTACAAGCTCAAGAATTTTGGTCAATTTTAAGTCGCATGATTGCCATTTATTCCACGACATATATTTACAATTGTCTTGAAAGTAGTTCAGAGAAGCTAAATGTTTTCACTTTTTGTTATGATTATGGGTTTTATCAAACCAATGTTTCCAAGTTTGGAACCACATGAAACTATGAGTTTCAATACATGTCTCAATGGAAAAAAGATTACCAGAATCAAACTCTTTCCCTAATATATGTTAGTTGAGGTTTCTTTGTTGAATTTCAACGACCTGTTGGGATTTTCATTGATAAGTTTACTTGTAGTTTTTGACAGTGATGTGGCTAATTCTATATGAGCATTCAATGAAATTTAACTTTCGTTATCATGATTTCTTATAGTATTGTGTATATGGTGAAAAAATTATGAATGGCGTTGCCAGCTATAACCTATGAATAAAATATGAAGAGAATGGAGTTATGTTATGGTTATATTCATAATGTATAGAAAATGATCCCAGTTTATTAAAGATGTTTCATGACTCTAGTTCCTGTAAAAACATAAAATGTACAAGTTGGATAGATGAGGTTATAGATGGTTGTGATGAGCATGAATATGGTTGATGCTATTAGTTAGCATATAATATGTCTTGTAAAAGATTTTTTCAAAGGAAAATAGACTATTATATAGACTCACTACCTTTCATCAATTTCACTTTTCACAAAATATTCCCTTAAGCCTATTCATTTTATCTCCTATTCTCATATGTGCCCTATCTATTTAATAAACATAAAATATATTGCATCAGAAAGACATAGTGTGGATGTACAATAAAAAAACAAAATCTTGTTACAACAAATTATGAATGATATAACCTAGATACATTTATGAAATGGTTGTTTGGGTTTGATTGAGTCAGAAATCAGTTTTGGTTGATGATTTGGTGAAACTGGAGTTCTTTAAATGGAAGTCATATATTTATATAGATCTAGTTTCCCTCAGCAATCTCATTTTTCATAATTTGTTTTCTAAAGTCCCTATAATCAATTTCCTTTCTCCATTTCAATCCTATCTATATAATAAAATATTCATAAGAAAAGGTACAATTTGATAGAATCAACATGAAAAGAGAACATAATTAAAAGATGTGTTTCCCCTTGACCAAGTTTTGGAGAAACTTGGTCATGTTTTACCAATTTTGGGACTTCGACAAGCTGGTCGAAGACGGAGTGCCCAAGCGAAGCGGAGATCATAGGATATCACCCCCTTTTTGTGGGAATTTTGGGTTTAGGGTTGATGTAATGGGTATGGGATGTTGGACCATGGGTTTACCCATGTTTAGGCCCCATTTGTAATGCATAAATAAGTAGCTAGGCGATGTAATAAGTAGACCTAGTAGTTGGATCTATGTGATCGAATTGGCTTTGTGCCAAGACTGTGCTAAGACTTGCAGAGCTAAGTGCAAGTGATTGTGTAAGTCTTTGTGCTTGGACCAAACTTGGAAGGAGGATCTGGCGAGGTGCACGCAGATCTCCTGTCCTATGTGGAGTGGGTTTTGTGGCTATGTGCATGTAAGAAGATTGGAAGAGTATAATAAAGAAGACGAAGAGTTGGTGGATGTAGCCCCACGCTGGGGGTGAACCACGTATATCCTATGTTGTGGTTTCTTTGTGCAATGTGGTTGATATGTTATTGATTTGATTTATGCTTAGTGTTGTAATCTTTATGTATGTTAGATGCATATGGTGTAGTAGTTTAGTGCTTATGATTTGAATGAATGCTAGATCTGCTTTGATGCTATGTGCTGAATGGTTAGATGTGCTTAGGTCTTGAGTAATACTACCATGTTTTGTAATTAGGGTTTTAACCTATGATGTAACTAAAGGGGTTAAGGACTAATGAATTTTATTGGATAAATGCTTTGTCAAGTATTGTGATCACAGATCTGTGTCCCAGCTAGGTTGTAGACACTTGAGTCCCGGAACCCCCCTTCCTCTACCTCGGGTGAGACTTCATCTGCTTCACAGGTGTTGCTGAAAGGGTCGATAGTTAGGGTTTCGTTGGTGCGTTGTTGAAGCATTGAACCCTGGGTTTTCCCTTGTGCCAACAAATGGTTATGTTGTCGGGACCTGAAACTGGGATTGTTGGGAACTGAAGAAAAGAGAAAGCTCTGTGTGTAGATCTGCTGCTGTGGTGCATAGTATTCTACTTGACTTGCGAAGCTCTATGCTAAGAAGTAAATCAGATTTGAAGAAAAGAGGTAGGATATTAAAGCTTTGTGCTCTGATAAAGGTAAGATAAGTGTAAATTTTTGTTTCGAAAGAATGGATCTAGGTATGTTTGATAGATTTTGTCCTAGTCTGAAAACAAGGGCACAGATAGAAGAAAGAAGATTTGATATGAATAGATTTGATAGCAATAGTGAAAGATATGTTATTCTTATGCATAGAAAGAATTTTTGGACTAACAAGTGGATGCAAGATCCGAGAAAGAATTTTTTGCAGGTTCATCACTGTGACCTCCGTGCACAGTACAGGAAAGGTTGGGGATTGTTTAAGAGAAAGAGAGGAATGAATCTTTGTTATAGTTGCAGAAGACCAGGACATCTTGCTAAGGAATTCCCTGGTAGAGGCCCTATTTTTCTTTGTTGTAAAGCCATTGGCCATGAAGTTTTGGATTGCCCTAGAATGATTGCTAAAGTTGAAAAGATGAATATAAGACAAGAAATCCATGAGACTAAGAATATGCTAGAACACCAGAAAGAATCATAGACTATATTATTGCAGATGAAAGAAACACTGAATGATCACAGAGACATCTGTTTATCAGAGATCTTAAAAGAGAAAGAGTGCATAGAAACAAGAATAGGAGACTTCGACATAGACTGTATTTTGGATAAGGAAAAACATGTGAACATTCTGACATAAAGTACTTGGGAAATTTTGGGAAAGCTTGCTATGGTTCCTTCATTGGGAGGAATAGGATTGTTTAAAGGAAAGATGATAACCCTATGTGGAAGACTTACCCATGTACCTATGGTTGCTCAGGGATCATCTACAGAAGAAGAATTTGAGGTCGTTTTGTTGAGAACATCACCCCCTTTGTAATTTTTCTAGGAAGGACCTGGATTGAGAAAGATCAGATCCGAAGGAAAGAAGAGGAAGCTCTAGAACATAAAAATCAAGAATTAAGGGATTTCATGGCTAGGAGAATAACGCGCTTAATAGAAGAACAAGAGGACAAGTCAAAGAAACAGAGGACCATAGACTTAGTTGTCAAAGTTGAGAAAATGTAGGAAGGCTTGAAAAACCTATCCATGTAGGAGAAAAGAGCACCTACCCCAGAAGTAATACGAGAAGAGGCATTACACTCGAACCCTTTGGAATACCCTCAACAGTGTGAAGTTACTATGCTAAGAGCAGATAAGAATAAAAATGGAAAGAGGAACCCACTGACTCAGATCACAGGCAAGCAGGCCAGAAAGCTCAGCAAGAAGAAAGAAAAGCTAGAAAAATTACACGGGGTTTCGGAGAAGACCTCGCAGAAAGAAGGCTTGCAGAACTTGAACCTCTCCGGAATAGCAGAACAACACAGACTAGCAATTCTCCATGGCTAGGCAATATGACTGTTGGAGGTGTCCCAATTGTTATAACGATGCTCTGAAATGGCTAGAAACATAGTTATTGCCGGAAAGATCACCACTGGACCGTTGAGACCATGCCATAATAGGTGGATTGAGGCATTCTTGCCCGTTAGAGGAATCTGCTACGACATTGTTTATTTAACCCATTCAATGTCTCACCGGGAACACTTTTGCAAATTGTGATTATTTGACCCCACAAAGAACTAATTTCTATTGCGCAGTGCTTACTGAGACTTCACCACCCATTTTTCTTACCGTGAGTATTTGTTTGCCTACCTGAGATATATGATCTCGAGTGTGTATGTCAGTTGAACGCAGTGCAGTAGAGAAGTTCATGGAGGAAATCCTAATCGACCTTATGTCTGAAAATGTCATGTCCGCAGGAGAATAGGCTTCGTCGACGAGAGGGTTTCAAGCATCCCCATTGATTGCATGTTGATCCGGGCCCTCTCAAACCACAACAGAGAAAAGGAGCAAGCATCATGATGACTTGGCGAATGCGAAGCTTATCCCGTTGGTCCTGCCTGACTACATCCCGCCTCTGGCTGGCGCAGTTAGTCGTGACAACTTTCTGAGATATTTCAAATTCACCCTCATCATTGCGTACCTCCTGAAGGGGATACACACAGTTGGAACACATCTAGGATTGATCCTTGATCTCAATATTAATGAATTTAACCTAGGAGATAGAAAGAATTATGTGTTTCTCACACTGCATAAGTACTTGACAAAGAAAATGGGGAAGAAGCCGAAGATAGTCCCCCAACCATGGACTAAGGAGATCGCGAGGTCCACTATCCTCAATGTCATGAAGATACCCCACTTTGGCAGACATTAGGAGGTTAACGCGTGCATTAAACTCCTCCTATCATACAGGTTATCTATGGTTAGATAGGTGCGTGACTGTGGATCTGACAGTGATCCACATGATCACTGAATTAAGTATGCAGGGACCTGGCCCTCAAAAATTCTACCCAGGGAAGGCTACAGATCGTGCCCTAGCGCAATGAATAAAGGACACTTACGACGATGTGGCGAAGGGGAAGCGGGGCTACAAGGTAGCCTCCATCCAAGATGGCACAATGTGCCTAGCTTTCCAGTTGATCGCTAGTAATATTGTCAGGAACAATAGACCAAAGAAAGTCATGGGGTTTGTTGTCCACCTCACAGGAAAATGTGTTGAAGGAATGCAGATGAATTGGGCGAGCTACCTCGTCAACCAGTTGTAGCAAGACTGCCGCAAAGCACATGACCAGGGATATGAGTTTCACTTCAGATGGTTGTTGATTCTCATTGCCTTCATTGCTTGGGAGATGCCAGAGGGAGAAACCTTGCCTGAAGTTGATCCGTCCGAACCACTGGCCGCGAAGTTCACTACCCTGTGGTATTCGAGTGACATGGAAAAACAATGGCATTCCAATGCGGTGTTCCACACCTATTACTTGCAGCCGAAGAGGGCCATTGAATCCTTCCCTCGTAAGACGCCGAATACACCCCATAGTTTCAGGCCACTTGCAAAGTTCTGCGTAGACATGCACTTTATTTACATCACTGCGTGCAGGGACGAGCACAAGGAATAACTCCAGTTCTATTACAAACTCACCGAGGAAGATATGGAGGAAATAACCAAGGAATGTTCTGCAAAATTCCTTGTACCAGTCAAACAGATAGAACTCTCCGACCCCAACCTCATCGAAAGCCTTGTGGTCACCTAGGAAGAGTATGATGGACCAAGCAACAAGAAGAAGAAGAAGAAGGAAGAAGTGCAGGAAATGTACAACGCATCGGAGAAAACTGTTCTTGATTCACTTGGAGGAGGAGGAGGTGACAAAGTGAACCAAGAAGAGAACAAGGAAGAAGACAAACAGGAACAGGGTGAAGTGACACTGCCTAAGGATCCCCTTACAGAGGCCGATTCATCCAAGAAAAGAAAGGTTTCCCCAAAGAAACCTTCAACACGAAATAAGGCACGAGCCAATAAGCCCTAGTCACAGACTGTACTTACAGTGGATGACATCGATCTCATCATCGCCACTGTAGTAGACACATCGGAGGATATTTTGCAGCGAAACAAAGAAAAATATGAGACAATGTATGACAGGATTGAGGCGGAGTTTAAAGGGGTACAACAAGCGCTCTATTCGAGCCACACAGTGTCTACTACACTGTCATCATCAGAAGGTATCGAACTAGGAGATGAGCCTGCCCAACTATGCAGATTAGCATATGCGACAGAGGCTCACCTTTGTTGTGTCCAAGAAGCAAAAGAACAGGCCACAGAGGCATTGAAGCAAGAAAAGGAGGAAGCCCTAGAGAAACATCGAGTTGCACAGCAAGATAAAGATAACCTCTAGGTGAAGTTTGCAGAGGATAGAGCATAGATCCAGAAGGAAAAAGAACAACTTCTCGCGGAGCAGATGGGATTTAAGGAGGCAGTCACTAGAGAAATTCGCTTTGTGCTGGTCCTGGAACATATGGAAGAGGAAACAACTGAGAGCCAAGTGGGGAAGCTCGCTGAAGCCATTTAATAGCTTCAAGCGAGAGTATTAGAACTGGAACTACAAGTAGTGACAAGAACTCCACAGAAAGTGCGAGATTAGAGGGAAGAAACTGCTAGGAGCGCAGTCGAAATAATTAAGGCATTGGCGTTAGCATGCAAGCAAATTAGTAATTGAAGTGCGTAGACCTATGAGCGCCTTGCAGAGGAATTAGAACTGAGGACATTAGAGACACGGCTCCATGAGGCGAAGCAACAAGCATCGACAGTGCAAGTGCAGCTGAAACTACTTTCAATAGTCGAAAAGATGAAAAGGTCACATGAGGTGCACACAGTTCAACAACAGGTCAATGCCATCCAGAGTAGAGGCATGGAAGTGACCCAGAGAATCCAACCAGTGTAGGATGAAGCTTTCAGACTCTTTGAAGAGATTGAAGGACAAGGTGCACAACTGGAACAAGTGGTCACCACAGTGGAACAACACTTGGAAGGACCGGTCAACGAGAAAGTCATTCAGGAGTTCGCCGAGCAGGAGGCTCTAGTGAAGAAGCAAGTCAAGGCAGCTCAAGCCAAGATCGAGGCCTTCGAAGCAGAATTTCCTAGATCAGAGTGACTCAGGATGAGTCACAGGTGAGTGTTGGGGGCCTATTGGCCCTTGACCAAGTTTTGGAGAACCTTGGTCATGTTTGACCAATTTTGGGACTTCGACAGGCTGGTCGAAGACGGAGCGCCCAGGTGAAGCGGAGATCATGGGATCTCACCCCCTTTTTGTGGGGATTTTGGGTTTAGGGTTGATGTAACGGGTATGGTATGTCAACCCGTGGGTTTACCCATGTTTAGGCCCCATTTGTAATGTATAAATAAGTAGCTAGACGATATAATAAGTAGACCTAGTAGTTGGATCTATGTGATCAAATTGGCTTAGTGCATAACTGGTTGGCTTTGTGCCAAGACTGTGCTAAGACTTGCAGATCTAAGTGCAAGTGATTGTAAAGGATTGTGTAAGGCTTTGTGCTTGGACCAAACTTGGAAGGAGGATCTGGCGAGGTGCGTGCAAATATCTTGTCCTATGCAGAGTGGGTTTTGTGGCTATGTGCATGTAAGAAGATTGGAAGAGGATAATAAATAAGAAGAAGAGTTGGTGGATGTAACCCCACGCTGGGGGTGAACCACATATGTCCTGTGTTGTGGTTGCTTTGTGCGATGTGGTTGATATGTTATTGATGTGATTTATGCTTAGTGTTGTACTCTTTATGTATGTTAGATGCATCCGGTGTAGTAGTTTAGTGCTTATGATCTAAATGAATGCTAGATCTGTTTTGATGGTATGTGATGAATGGTTAGATGTGCTTAGGTCTTGAGTAATACTGTGATGTTCTGTAATTAGGGTTTTAACCTGCGATGTGACTAAAGGGGTTAAATACTAATGAATGTTATTGGATAAATTCTTTGTCAAGTATTGTGATCATAGATCTGTGTCCCAGCTAGGTTGTAGACACTTGAGTCCTGCAAACCCCCCTTCCTCTACCTTGGGTGAGACTTCATCTGCTTCGTAGGTGTTGCCTAAAGGGTCGGTAGATAGGGGTTTTTTAGTGTGCTATTGAAGCGTTGAACCTTGGGTCTAACCATGTGCCAACAATATGTGAAGAGACTTGAATCCTCGATGATTATTCTCGCTGATTGGTTTGATGATGAACACTAGAAGACATATTTTTGGAATGAAATTTAAACAATATGGAAATGATAATCAACGTATATGGATGGCAGGCTTGTGTGCTATTGGTTAGATGTGCTTAATGGATGATATATTTTTGTCCCTATTTCACTTAATTCGTTTTCACTTCCCTTTTGTGTGTATGGTTGTGTCATGTTAGAGCCATTTTAGTCACTTAGACAAATTGTATTAAATGTTTTATATTATTGTTGTTTTATACTTGTGCTAATTGAATTATCATGGTTTTAGATGAGCTTCTTCAACAGGGGTAGCAATAGAGGATGAAATTGGGAAAATAGAGGAATAAGAGGTCGAGGGCCTACTACCTTTTGGCAACCTAGGGAGAATAAAACCTGAGGTTTTCTATGCATTTGGATGCTAACTCTGATGAGTTCCAACAGTTGATCCAAACAAGACACTCACACCTTGGTGATTAGCAAGCCTTTCCACAACCCCAAGCAACCATCAATGTTATCTTACAAGATCACCTTGGTATTGTAAATATCCTAGAATCTCTTGCACAACCTCATGTTGATGGATGGAGTAACTTATCTACTAAACCTTCTTTAGGTGCAAATTAGAGGCCTATGCTTCCCCCTCCTCCACCAGTTCATACTGTTATTGCTAGTGCATCTATTCCTTTGCCTCTAGTTCAAATAATGCTACTTGTTCACACGACTGTTACACGCGAGTCCATGTCTCCTCCTCCTCTTTCAAAGGATCATAAAACAACACCTCATTGCCCCCATATTGACAAAGGTAAGCAACCTATTACTTCAACTAGCATGGCCAAATCATGTTAATCTTCTCATTCAATGATTAAATCAACATGAAGTGGGAAGAGAATTTTACATGAAGAGCAACCTAAAATTGCCCAGATGGAAGAGAAAAAGTCCCAATGTGAGGTATTTATTAAAGAAATATATGAGTTTTTGAGGAAGAATTTTTTTGAATTGTTTTAATTATGTTTAGACCGATTTTTACTATGATGCCTTTTTTAGGACAGATGACAGAACCATGATATTTATTTTTGAAACTTTTTAAATATAATGTTATTTTATAGGAGACACAAGTGTTTTGTGCCATGGTGTTTGAGATGCATGTTTTGGTATGTTACATGATGTTGATATATTTTATATTTGATCGAATATATGATGAATCAATAAGAAAATACTATTTATGATTTTTTAAATAAAGTGTGCATATAGAGGGGGACCCCACCTATATATTTATTATTTATTAACTATCCTTATCATTAAATTTATTGTCCTATTTATTAACTAAAGTTGTTTAACTTTAGTAAACTTGGTTCAACTACTTGAGGAACTACCTTTTAGAGAATAAAAGGAAGAACCAAAGGACAAATAACACATGAGGAATTAGAGACAAACTCGTCTGATAACGTTTGTTCTAGTTTCATATTGATATTTCTGAATTGCATCTTCTCATTTTTCGAGTTTCTTAAAAAGGCTTAATCCTCTTGTTGATAGCAGGATCTTTCTAAAAGTGGCAAAGAAGAAAGGACTAAGAAACATTGATATTTGACATGCTTCAGAAGGTCATTGAATTCTCTTGATAATCTATGTAGTTTTATTAGAATTTTTGAATTAAGTTTCATTAGAATTTTTGAATTAAGTTTCAGGTCTCATTAAGATTAAGATTATTTTGCAGAGTCAAGACTTGGTCGGGGACTAAGAAACATTAAGAAACATTGATATTTGACATGCTTCAGAAGGTCATTGAATTCTCTTGATAATCTATGTAGTTTTATTAGAATTTTTGAATTAAGTTTCGGGTCTCATTAATATTATTTTGCAGAGTCAAGACTTGGTCGGCTTGTGATTTGGTTGATCCAGTGTATACAGTCTTGGTCATTTTGTTTCAGACACTAGTTGTCCATGTATGATGGTCAATTCCATATTAGATTTCTAAGTTTGATCTTGGTCCTCACCCTCATAGGAGTTTAACTAATTCTTCTTGTAGCTAAGAGGCATTCTTGTTGTAACTCAAAAATGATTTTATTAATAAAAATATGGTTTTTCTCAATTGAAACTTATGTATTTCTAATTTTCAGATTGTTATATTCCTTACTTCATTCATTTTAATTATTGAAATTATTTACACATAAATTTTTACATTTTCCTTAGGATGAAACACACCACTTCAAAAAAACACCAGGTCCAAGAACATATTTCTTGAGGGCTGATCGGTATTTTTGAAAACTATAAACCCATGGTAACATTTATGCCTATCTTAAGTTAGCTTAATAAGATTCGAAAATGCTTTAGTGAGGACTTCCCATTCCCGGCCTTAATGAGAGAAAAAGGTATTACATTAGAGAAACGTGAGGGCTATTTTTCCTTCTCCACAATGTATTTTGCACGCCCGCTTTTCAACACAGGTCGATATCCTTTCAATTCCATGAAAAATAGATGTTTGGAGGTTGCTCAGTTCGAGGGGCGAAATGTCTCAATCACACCAGTATTCAAAATTCAAATCGAGGTCACTTTTTTGGTTGTCTAAGAGAACTCCCTCCTTTTAATGAGCTTCTGCGGTTATAAAGTCTAAAGATCGCAAGTCACTTCTCTTTACGTTCAATTCAGAAAAATGAAAGGAATTTTCATATTCAATTCTTTCACAATGTGCAAATGTTGCAGGTCACAACTTTGGCAAAACCGGGTGCAAACATTGTTGCAGGTCGACTTGTGATCTACAGTTATTCTGCAAACAATTGAAACATCGAGGCCATGAGAAATTACTCCCCTTCTCCCCAAATCACAGATTGGAGTTGCTACAAGGTAATCGATTGGAAGCTTCAACAAACGAGGGTTGATAATTACAAATTGCGTTGGTCGATGGAACCTCCATTCATAGAGAGACCGTTTCAAACAATTACGTTCAAGGAAAGGCACTGATAAACCCTAGCTCGCAAGGATTTTTGAGATACAAAAGATCATAGAACAATCAGACAGAGAAGAAGTTGTTCCAATTTTACAATGGATAGAATGACTAAGATAATCGAGCAATTTCAGATAAGAGAGTCTCAAGATACAATTTTTTATTTTATTTTAAAAATGATCTAATTTCATAAAGGAATGTTATTGGTTCCATTAGAAGGGAAAATAATATTTTACAAAGAACTTGACCAGAGATAATCATAAACTTGAAAGAAAGCACACTATATTTAATTTTTGCCCTCATAAAAATAATAGGAAATACAAACTCATCGTTTAGATTTCGATATTTACATCCTCTTGAAAACCTCCTTCATTGTTTTCTCGTATATTGTCAATATCTCCCAATAAACTTCACTCTGATACCACTTTATCAAAACTGTTCTCAGACACACAACTTTTAACTTTTATTAATGAGGGGAAAATATTACATCAGAAAAACATGAGGGCTATGGGACAAAACCCACCTCACGTGGAATAACAAATGGGTTTAAATACCCCAAAAGCTATAACTAAAAATACCATTAATTAGAATTAACTACCCCAAAATCTATAACTAAAAATATCATTAACTAGAATTAACTACAACTAATTAAAATTAACTTGGACACCTCAAGTGAGCATGAAGGTATCCTTTACATTAATGTTTTATTAAATACAAAGTTTATTCACTAAAACCTATTTTTGATCATAATTCCTAACATGTTGCACCATTGATGGATTTCATCACCCTAATGAGGTTCACTTGGAAGCCCCTTCAATCTTCCGGTTTTCTTAGTTCTTTATAATGAGTCTTAGGAGTGTCTTTTTAACTTACCTTTGATAATCACGAGGAACCTTATTTCACAAAATCACATTGAACCCCAATTGAAACAACATGGAAACTCTATTATTCACCATTTTGAAAAATCATTTTGAGACCTTATTGTTACCATTGGAGACATTGTTTTGGTGAAACATTTACAAAACACACTTTTTAGAGAGATGCAACTGATTTCAATTAGAGACATAACTTGGGGAACTTTGACATTATTGTGAATCCTCACAAAAACAATTCTCTTAGATTCCTTGGTGTCCCTCCTTTGTTCAACGATCTCCCAACTTGTTCCATGCAATCATGTAGAAACATTGCAAGCATAATTATCATGGCTAATCCAAACCTCAAACCCATTCTTATCTTTTGTCATTTGTGGCTATCATGGACCTTGCAAATTTAACATGTGTTACAAATGACCCTATTTTTCATGATCCAACTTGGTCAACCATTCTTACCAAGTTGACATTAGCTTTACCTCAATTTTAAGGTAGAGTTTAAAAGGACCCTCCCAACCATGTTATGATTTTTCATTTGTGGTGTTCCTCTAACAAAATAACCAAGCATTTTATTCAATATTAGGCTCTTCCAATGCATCCTCTCAAGAACAATGACTAAGAGGTATTTTGAGCTTAGCATCAACTTATATTCCTATTTCAAGTCTATATGCAAGGCATTTTGACATTTTTTTAATGACCGATCCAACATGATATTGGAGTTGAAATCCTCACTACTTGACACCAAACCAATTTCACTCACATCATTGATCATATTCACAAGTGGTGGCATAGGAGGAGCTTATGTGAGATCCACCTAGGTGACAAAGTCTTAATGGAATGATTTTTGAAATCATTTATTCCCACCATTTCTAAAGGCATGGAACTACACTTCCCCAAACAACTGAGATGTGACCCTGAAGTGTAAAAATTTGATCTCATTGACTCATAAACATGGTATTTGCACATAGTCATTCCTAACACCCCTCATTATTCTTCAAACAAAACACCTTCTACATCGAGGGAATCACATAATGATGATGGTATTATAGGATCATTGCAATCACAAATGTTAGCTTCTGCAATGAATCAATTTGGAAACAAGTGTTTGTCGAGCTATTGTAGCCTTTATGAAAACCATTATGATGGAGAAATCTCCTCTTATGGAGGCCCTAACACATATTATGGAAGACCTAGTAC
>JASDQU010884013.1:10701-24093 GCA_032191745.1 Picea mariana | reverse complement strand
AGTCAAGGAAAACTATGGTTAGAAGATAGCACACAAGGTGGCCATTATGATTACTATTTATATATATTATTTCTATAATATTTAACTTGTAAATGAAATGCTTAACATTAAGTCTTCGACAGCTAAGTCAAGGAAGACTATGTTTAGAAGATAGCACACAAGGTGGCCATTATGATTATTATTTATATTTATTATTTTTATAATATTTAACTTGTAAACGAAATGCTTACTGACAAAAATAGTATTCCTATTATATATATCCAATATTGAAAAATAGAACAAGGACAAATCATCACACAAATCTCCAATATAAAATCATAAATTATTGATGGATCCTCTTAATCAATAATAAAAAAAATCTCCAATATAAATTCATAAATGATTGACGGATCATCTAAATCAATCATCACACAATCTGGGAAACGTGTGATATACACGGTTAGGTTCAACTATGTTATGCCAAGTATAATACACATCTATGTTGAACTACATGATTTCTACAACTGTAACAATGAATTAAACTTTGATACTACCAGAGATAATAGTTATAGAAGAAGGAGGTCGAGAGCATGCATTTTTATGGCTGCATCGGTCATTTTCCTACGACGCTAGAATTTTCTATGCCACAGAATTACAAGAAAAGAAAATCTCGGATCTGGACGTTACCAGTTCTGGTTATCTCAAATCTATCAAGGAGGTCATGGGAGGTTGCCTATATTGTCTCTGGTGTAGAACATTAGCACTAGGCACAAATGGCGTGCGTGAAAACAATTCTTTCCAACGATTATTTTAGAACTGAATGCCCTTTGGAGTGAAATGCTTGCGTGGAGTGAAATGTGGCTCGCCGACTAAAATCCTAGGACAACAAAAGAAAGAAAACTAATCTAAAAGAAACTATGATACTATGTACATGAGTTTAATTGTTTACAAGTTTAAAACATAAACATTAACAAGTGATTATGAAAGGGTATTTACAATTTGAAAGTTTTGGTGGATGTCTTGCGAAATCAATGTTTTTTGCAATTGTTTATGAAGTAGATAAAGAAAGCACATACATTTTATATTTTTTTGTTTAATAATTTAAAATCTAAGAATTCACACATACTAATAAGACATAATTTGAAACAAAAACGCGATAACAGTCAAAGCCAGTTTAAATTGTTCCTATTTCATTAATAAACAAACTAATAACAGACATAGAATGCAAGTAAAACTAACATGAGATTGATCAACTACTGAGTTTATGTCACTACGCGACTCAAACTCCCAACTATCTTGCCTGTGAGGGAAAACCTGTAGCATGCTTGTGCTAACATTCCCAGAGTAAACTCAAAGGTATTTTTTGGAGAAAATATATAGGAACAGAGTAATAAACATGTAGATCATGTGATCTTGTAATGATGAACACTTATAGTAAGAGAAATTTAATATAAAGTATTCATGTAATACATCACTTAACATCAAGCACAAATCAATGATATTCTAATGAAATAATAATCACAGATGTAATATATGAACAACAAATTACAGACGAAATTTAAAGTACTGAATAAAATGAAATATCATATGTTGATAAGACTAAAGTTGTATAACATATCAACATTCCATAACATAAAAGGGAAAAACGTAATGGGAAAGCTCCACGTTGGTCTAAAGCCAAGGAGTGAAAAGCTTGTTCATATAGTCTTGAAAGTTACATGTCCATAATGTGTCCAAATCAAAGATGTCCCTACAATATTTAAACTAGTTCAGGATTCAAAAGCTCATATCATATAGGATAGAGTTGAATCCACAAAAAATTGGATAATATTACAAAAATAGCGAAAATAGTAACCACTCATGGATGAGTTGATTTTCTCTAAATAAGCCAAAGTTTTATAAACATAAAAAGGGAGAAACTACTGAACATCTGAATGCATAATTGAAAGAGTTTGTTCCATGCAATCAACAACATAATCTCCCATTTCATGTGAATAGAAAAACCGATTTGATATATTAGAAAAACAATTACTAATTACTAATTATTATTCAAAAGAGAGTGGCTACATAATCATAGATTATGTAGCTAGTCTTATTTTTAGCAAATAAAATCAAAGATTAAATTTAATTATTCATTTTTCATAACAGAATTGAATGAAAACAACACAAAATTGTTCTACCATTAAAAATTAGCCAAAGAGGGATCTGACAGTTTGGAATTTATAATTGCTTTGAAAATGATTGTGTTCTTAATGATTATATTCCCAACCCTCTTGCATCATTTATTCTCCCTCTCTGTGTAAGCCTTCAGGTTGAGGTTCTCTTGTTTCAAAAATTCATTCTGGGCATCCAAGCTTTTAATTCAGGCCTATAAGAGAGAAACATTTGTATAGTAACGCTTTATCCAGTCGAGGCAGATATCACAGTGTACTGGGGAAATGGGAGATCGACATGGAATACATTCAACAAGGGGTGTTTCATTCTTACCTGTGGTTTGTTCTAGGTTGTGCCCAATACCCGAAAATCCTTCTTTACACTTTAGACACGGGGGAAAATTGGTCACGAAGTCATATTGTTTAACATGGGTAATAACCTCTCTCCTAGAACACTGATTTTTTGGATCTTCACGAGCCAAGAAATCCTCTATCTCATGATCTAAGCATCGATCATCGATCTCGATCGAATCGATCAAGCTCAGATGATTTTCCTTTCGATTTCTTATTTTTCTAGAAAGAAAATGACCATCATTCTTATTCCTGAAACTTAAATCCATGTTCTGTTGTTTGTTTCCTTTACGGATATTCTTGGAAACAAATTTAACATTAACGTTCAAACTAGAATCGTTCACAGACATATGAGGATATTTTTCATTTAATTCGGAAATCACTTGTTCCGGAGATGTCCCAGGTGAAAACCTACATGGTAATCCTTTATCTAGAGGGGTTTCATCAATAAATTTTGGTCCATCAATTGAATTAACAAATTGGATTTCAACCACTGGCCTGTCCAAGTTAGGGTTTGCAGTTAAAATAGGGTTGGATGTAGCATCGTCCTGGGTGAATCCATTCCTTATCAGAAAGGTTTCCCAATTGTCACCTATCTTCAAAAGGTGATAAACCAACAAGAGTTTAACAAGTCTGTGGTGAAACAAACTCGAATTGATACCCTGTCGTTTGTAACGCTTTGACATTTTGTAAAGACCCATCAATAGGTAAAAGGGCATATTCAACTCAAACCCTATGAAATTCATAAGAAAACGGATATGGTACAGAAAAACCATCCCGTATTGACCTTCACACGTAACAAATTGATTCATAATTAAAAGTAGACTATGCCTTCTAGGTTTTAACAAAGTGATAGGAATACCTTTTATACAACAAGTGGTTTTACGAGAGTTCATAAATAAACTCCTTGGGACCTATTCTATTTTGGTGTTTTTTAACCACCTCTCACCTTTTGATTGGAGCCATGTCACTTTGCTCATGAAATCCTCTGTCAATTCCAACTGTATGTCTCCAATCTTGGCTCTGAAGCCATCAAAGGTTTGTGCAAAATCTTTGGCAACTTGGAGATTATAGCCCTCAAAATTCTTGAGGAATACATCCCACCCATGAGCCTTTAGATCATCAATAGTGTTGGCATGGGATAGTAAAGCTTGGAATTCATTTTTCTCAATACGGACTACGGGTGCCATTACCACTGTGACAAGGATGCAACAGAAAACACTCATGATAGTTTTAGGTTCCCAACGGACGAGCAATAGAAACAAGTTTGAGTGGAAAGTGAAGGCATGAAAATATCAGAGTATGGGGGCTATCATAACTTGTATAGGAGAGTTAGGGAGAATGAAAACCAGAAGGTTCATAGAATTCCAAACCATCTCTCGCGATGAGTGCCAAAACCTACATAGTACAAAACCCTATGCGCATAATGAATAGCTTCATTAATGTTTTGGGCCAGCAAGGTAAGGCAAAAATGCAAGTACAACATGCTTGTACTCATTTGCATGAATGATGATATGACACTTAAACTCATGAGAAGAATATCAACAGTTAACCAAGGTTCTTCATACATCAAAAAAATTCAACAATGAACTATAGATCCATTGAATTCATAATAACCATAATAAACCAAAAATTTCAATAGTGGATTAATCAACCATTTCATAAGATTTTAATTTTAATGATATATGGGTAACTTTTAAAACGATATTTCTAAGGTAAAAATATTATGAAACCAGGATAAGTTTTATGTTTAAATTCATGCTTACAGTCATGAATTAAAAATAAAACAAACGAAAATGCAAACAAAAAGAAAAACTCAACAAGATAAGCTTTAATCCAATCATCGCTTCAAAAATCAGAAACATAAGCATTTACAAATGGGAGGTGATGGCAGCTACAGAAAGGTTTAATCTCTTTGGATCATGATAAGTATCGAAAATCATGTATGGCTTCCAACAATTGCGAAGTACTGAGCGAGGCAGTTATCTCTACATCACCATAAAATTCATGTTAGGGTGAATCAGATGAAATGACTTTTTCAGGAATAGTTAACAGCAGGTCAAGCATACTAATCATAACTAAGAAAATAACGTAGTTTAGCATCAAATGTATTTATGTTGAAAAAAATAAAAATCATCCGGTATATAACTTAGATTACGAGTGTAGCAATTGTTTTTGTAGTTGATTTTGATACCATTGACAGATCCACTGCTGTCAGCAGGTGTTGATAGCCTCGGCAGGGATGTCATTTGACCCACTCTAGTACCTCTATCATGTCCAAGAGTCATCCAATCATAATACAAGGCATCTTTTTATTTTGATCAAATTGAAACAGACTTGAGGATCTTCTCAAACTCATCATTGCTTTGCTGCTAGCAGGTCTGTTCAGTGCCCCGATGAAGTTGCCTTGGTATCATGCATGCATTTACCTGCTGCCAGCAGACCTGTTCAGTGTCGCAGTGGGTTTACATACACTTCCCAAAAATTACTGTGCTTTCAACCCTCTAGAACTTATTTATAGTTTAAAGGACTTAATGGTATTCAAGAGGGCGAGGTGATACTGAAAATCTCGTAGTTCGAAAGTAAATAAAAAATTGATCTTTCACCAATTTCTCTTTTGTTTTGATGACCCTCATCATGACTTGGACACTTAGATTTTGGTTAGGAAATCATCTCGGGGATGGGAAGTTATAGTTTAGTTGTTTTTCTCAAAAACGGGGACAACGTTAGGAGTTTATTAATGACAATCACGACTAATTGTAATTTCAATGAGAAATTGGAAACACTGATTTGACCAGAAACTCATTTTTGTTGATCTTAGTTTTATCACTTACTGCTCAGGTGCTTGGAAATTTATCAACTGCTACTAATGAATGAAATTTATGGTTTCCCTTCCAAAAATGAAACGGTGACTTAGACATGATTATTCAGAAAACAAATCAAAACTAAGAAAAATGAAAAGAACCAAAATAAAAAACAGAAAAGAAAATTAAAAAAAATATTTATAAAAGAGTGAAATGGGAATCATCAGGTGAAATACCTCTTGAGAGCTTGGCCATTCACTGGGAAAGTGTCTGGTTGTCCCTCCAAATTATGCAGATGGAAAGCGTTGGGACCCAATTTTTCAGAAATTACAAATGGTCCTAGCCAGAGGTTTTGGAACTTGGTGTGTTCCCCCTTCTCCTCGTGATCTTTATCCCACTTAAGAACTAGATCTCTGACATCAAAATTATTGTCTGAAGATGAACTTGAAGAAAACAAGTTTTTTACAATTTGTTGATGTTGATCCAGTTTCTGCTTTGTTTTTGTTCTCACTTCCTCTAGTTTTAATAAGGAATTTATTTGATTTTCTAGAGGAGGACACCCCTCTTCTTGAACTTTCTGCGACAATTGCAGAGAAGGGAGTAAAACATGTGGGGGAAGAATGACTTCTCTTCTGTAAACAAGGAAGAAAGGGGAATTACCAACAGAATATTTTGGTGTTACCCTATCAGCCCATAGTGCATTATACAGTGCATTGTGCTAGTTCTTGTAATTTTCTGAAATAATCTTGATTGAATTTTTGTTTGTTGATTTTTCTAGGCCATTTCCTTGAGGGTAGTAGCTCGCAGAAAACTTCATTTTAATCCCTTTTCCCATAGAAAAAATGTTCATATCAAGGGATGAAAAGTAAGAGGCATTATCAAAAACCAGACATTCGGGAATGCCGAATCGAGTGATGATATGAGAGTTTAGGAAAGATACTACCTGATTTGTGTTCACCACTTTTAAAGGTATAGCTTCGAACCATCAAGTAAAATAATTCATTTTTGTAAGGATATACTTGTGTTGCTGCGAAGAAGAGAGATTAATTGGTCCTATGATGTCAAGACCCCATTGTTGAAAAGGGGAATCTACAGTAACATGTTGCAAAGAGAATGCTTCATTTTTTACCCATCATGCAGCCTTTTGGCAAATTATGCATTTACAACATAGCGCATGGGCATATCTAAACAAGGTAGACCAATATTATCTATCTCTTAACACTTTGTGAGCGGTGGTATATCCACCGAAATGACCATTAGCTTCACCTGCATGAAGTTCAGATAACACTTTTTCTAACTCTTCCTTTTATAAACAACGCATATGAACACCATCAAAGTTCTTTTGAAATAATACATCATTTATTAATTGGAAAGATCTAGATTTAAACCTAAGTTCTCTTTTGTTTTTAGGATCAAGATTACAGGGAGAAGATCCATGTATCAAATAAAATTTAATATTATCATACCAAGAATTGGCAATAACTTGTGCACAGCTGATCTGTTTTTCATCGGGTTGATTCACAGTTGAGGTGTTTATTTGAATTTCTTGTTCTCCAACTGAATTAGCCACTAACTTAAATAGGCCTTGACCTCTAACAATCTATGCAGGGGTTATTTCAAGGTCATATTCGTGTAATGACGTTGTTATCACTCTATAAATTCCCAGAGGTTGTTGTCAAGTAGAATAAATTTACTAGAGGTAACCTTATCCAACCACTTCGAAACTGGGAGCTAGCCCTACAAGTTTTAGAGAGGGATCTCTCTGTAAGACTTAACTTTGTTTTAAACTTCATATATTAGGCTAGTTAAATAGTTCAGGACTGAATGTTGTTTGTTTTTATAAGATGGCTAAAAGGTTTTACGCATCCATTGGGCTATGGGGTCTATTTTATAAAGGTAGAGACCGAACAATACATATAAAGATTCTTTTCACAGGGCAGGATAATGCAACTGTTGGATTCTTTAGCAATAAAATGATGGTTAGCAGAAAAAGGTGAGATGATTAATTATAACCAAGAAGCATTCAAGAATTTCTTGACTACAATATAAGAACAAAACACTTACATCTTTTAAAAGCTAGAAACAGAGTACGCAAAGGTAAATTCTGTGACTTTAACTCCTTTTAAATGATCAGACTAGAAAAACAAGCTGATAACTAGAAAAGATACACGTTCAACTGAGAATAGAAAACTTCACCAATAGATGACACACGGGAATCCTATGAAACGTCTCTTTATGATACTGAAATATCTTCTTGATAAAAATTACAGTGATTACAACTTGCTAGGGCATAAAAATCAACCCTTAGTACTTCTAAGTTTGAAGTATTTATAATCAAAATTACAAACGACCCTGTCATAAATTATCAGGACGTGATAGACTCTTAATCTAACTAACTAGATAACAAGATACAAAAATTTAGGAACTATCGATGATGTGTTGAATTCTTCACGCTGAATTTGGGGAAGGTTGTTGGTGAGTCACCCACATGAATTTGACTGATCTATTTGTTGACTCATCTTTCACACCTCATTTCCTACTCGATCAAATTGCACATCTCTTCCCAGCTTAGCTGACTGGGAATGGTGGCTTTGAGTAGTCTACGGTATATTTCATCCACTTCTTTGTACTTGGCAAAAGTTGGTTTGATGATGAAAATATATTTTATCTCGTGTTGTATGTTGATGTCTGGTTGCAAAGTCTCCAAGAACGCTTTGCCCATTATACTACCTTGTATCCCCGAGAACTTGGAACTATCCTTGGCCATTGTAGCCATTTTATGCTTGTAGTATGGAAGGGTCATCAACTTGTCATTAAGAACCATTAAACCAGGAAGACATTTTTTTCTGCAGAGCCTCAATCTTGATGAAAAACCATTGAACTCCAATGTCCATGTTCTGGACTTTTTCTTCCAATTGCAACATCAGTCCTCTTTTGGTCAAAACCCTCTTGACTTCGAGGATGGTTTATGTCCTGTCTTCAATCTTCAAGTCTTTCATTTTTTCTCTATTCTTTGAGTTCAAGAATTTAATTATTTCATTGGCTTCAGTGGGCATTTCTCCCAACTCTCCTTTTATTTTGTCAATAACCTGCCTGCTTCTTATCACTAGTTCATTTTGCTCACACATGATCTGTACCATAGGCCAGATTTCATTTATGGATTTGGAGATATCCATCCAAATATTCTCCTTTGCTTTGGCAAGGGCCTTGCCTTCTACTGTTTTCTTTTGCAGCTACTGCAATTCCTGTTTTATCTTTTCTGGTGTTTGTTTCTCCATGTTGTAGTTGGTCTGGTAAGAATACTTGATCTCCTAAATGCTCTCAACTTCCTTTTTGAGTCTGTTGATTTTTGTTTCTTGTAAGTTCATCTCTTCCATGGACTTTGCCATCCACAGTTTTTTCTAGAGTTGTCAGTGAGGTGGTTGATGGGATTTCTACTATGGTGCTCATTGCTACAGTTGTTGTGCTAACTCCTATGAGGGAAACTGCACTCAGTGGAATGACTTCCATGGGTGTTGTATGTTCCTTCTCCTTTACCAACCTTTCCATCTCTGCTTCCATCTCCCTCAACTGTGCATTCTGCTCCATAGTCAACTTGAGCATCTCATCCTTCTCACCTTCTATCTTAGTGATCTCCTTAGCTTGTGCATCCTGTGTGTGTGGAAATTTTAGTTGTTTTCTCAGAGATGATATATCAGCGTTCTTTTTCTTTAGCAACTCCTCTGATCCTTTCGCATTCGAGGGATCATAACCGATCTTGACTACCAATTCCTCTAAGGATTTTATCCTGTTATCCTTTGCAAAAGAGAATATCTTTTCCAGTTTCAACTGGGTCTAAACATTGTTTAGAGCTACCTATAATTTTGCAGTTGTAGCGGAAGCATGGGCCAAAGTGGAAAAAACCATTTCTTCACTATGTCTGTGCAGATCCATCTAATAAGTTGGATGAACTTGTTTGGTATCAAACACAAGGGTTGACCTTTTGTAGTCAGTGACTTATTTGGGTTGAGGCACATGTGCCTGCAGAAATGCCAGATGCATTCTTCCTTTTTCTATGTTGAAAGCCAATAACAATCTGTGTTGCATTGTGGATGTTTGCTTCTAGAACTGAGCATAGGTGATATTGGTCAGAGTCTGGTTTTTCTTCTTAATCAGATCATATTTTTCAAAAATGTTCATCTTTGTGGATCCTTGTGGAATTTGGGTGGCTGCAGTTATATCATCTTGCTTCTTTGAAGAAGAAGTAGACATTGTCTGAGAGTTGATTGAAGGAATTTGTTTAACTTCTCCCTTAGCCCCTTTGGCAAACTGAGTATCTTTCTCACCAAACCTGGGAATAGTATGAATGGTCTTAGGCTTTTTACTGTGTAAATGAAAAACCTTCATTGATACTTCAGTGACTGAAAGAGAGGTATCTTTCCTTGGTCTTTTTTCCTTTGGAACTGGTGGAGTGGTAGTCTGTGAAGTTGGGATTAAGGAAGAATGTTGTTCAGTGTCTTCCATGGTATTCTCTTCCCACTGTGTTTGATTTACATACTTCTCAATTTCTGGTTTGAGTGTGTGAGCATATTGTGCACTCTTGTTTTTATCTCTCATTTCTGCGATGATTCCACTTGGATCATATTGCCAAATGATACTGGTGTTGAATTTCATTTCCTTTAATATATTTTCTTCCTCTTCTCCAGCAGTTCAACTATTGTAGATAAAAGGTCCTATCTGCCCCTTAATCCGCAGTTGTTTTTTTTTCTTCAAAGATACAAAGTGAATATCATCTGAATTTATCATCTGGCGAATATACTCAAGTGAAAATATCCACACAGAAAAATATTTGGGCAATTTGTATGGAGCTAACTCACATCCATACACTCTGATCTCTATGTGGTCTTGATATAGGAACCAGTCTACCATCTTTGCAAGGTCTAAGAGGTGTAATATTCTCTAGATCTCTTCATTTATCCTTGGCTCTGGTCTCCCACTAAGCATGCTCACCATCGAATGATAAAACATCTCGATAAATTGTTTAAAACTGAACTCTGTGGAGTTTCTTCTAAGAAGTGAAGTCCATAGGGTTACTTCCTGCGACATTTTGTCCTGATCCATTTTCTGCATAAGGAAAGAGAATTTTTCTGCTTGATAAAATATGAACATGTAGGCCAGTATCGAGGAATACTGGAACATGCCCTCTGTGGCGAATTTAGAAATTTGACCGTGGATGTTCTCTGCCAGGAAAGTGTTGTAGTCAAATTGGATGGCGGCCTTTTCCTTAGCGGAGAAAATAGATAGGAACCCCAATATAGGTTCATCTACCCATTCGTCTGAAAAATATCCAAGTAGACAACAAAGTAATGAAATCACTTGGTTTCCCTTTTTTGAGAACAGGGAGGAATGATACGGGGGATTTTTCTTGGGGAGTTGAGCATCCTGTGGGAGGAAAAGCTCAAAGATCTGGGCTCTTTGAGGAAAAGACAGGTTCTGGTATAACTCTGTTAGGATTTCAAGGTTGAAAGGGGAGGCAGATTCGGCTCTAGATATCTACATCATCTGATCAATGGCCTCTGGTGTGATAAAGAAAAGAGTTTCTCCGGACGAAGAAAATATGGCTCTCTGGTCGGGGAGGTAATGAGCTTGACACTTGAGGGCGAATTCGGGGAAATAATGGACCTAGGGAAAGAGATACAGGGGAAAATTTGACTCCCAAGGCCAAAACTCATCGCTTTGATCTAGGTATTATGTCTTTAAACCACGAATGTAATTCTACGAAATCGAATTCACACCTGGTCCTTGAGATCAGATAATATTTGTCTGCTAATGGAATTTGGTCAAGATCAACGGGAGGGGGGAGGAATGGATTCTCCTCGACCTCTACTTTTTTAGACTTTGGCGCCATAGCTTCCAATGGTACCTGCAACTGAAACAANCTATGGATGGGTAGATGGTTGGATTAGTGAGGGGGGGGGGGATTTGTCTGGTGCGTGGAAAGAGTGAACAGTGTGCAAATGGCAGGACAGGGGTTACTTTTGAGTTAACGGGTATCCGTTGGGCGTGGGGGACAGGTCAGCAGGCTAACAGATATGTAGCCAGTAATAAATTGCCAACGGATCCTTAAGAACGTGAGGAGGTAGGAGAAGGACGTATGACGTGTGTACCAGGATGATGTGGAGGATGATGATTGGGGGGATAAAAGAGGGAGACATGACCTGTAACAGGTGGACGGATAAGATAGGAGAATATGGATATTGATATGTGACATCATGAGGTGGTGGTGATATGTCAGAAGGGAAGAGGTGCGTTGCAATAGATTAGTGACATGTTGGGATGGGGCCTGCTGGGAACAAACGCCTCATTCCGAACCCCCCCCGCCACCGTTAAAGGAAGTAAGGTCGACGGGGTCCGAAATATCCTATAGACCATCCATTTCCGCTCCGTCAGGATGACCGTAGATCTGTGTGCACTTGTTAATCACCATTCCGGACCCCCCCTCCACTGTTAAAGGTAGAATGGTTGGGGGGGTACAAAATCTCATCTTAGTCGTAGATATGTGCTCCAATGACTCGGCCCTATATCTTTGAGCAAACTTTAATCTCCGAGCACGATTTAATATATGCATCAGAACTTAAGCTTGGTGCTTTTTGTGAGATTTGTGCACTGCTTTGCTTGCTTTTGTCACCATGGGGTTAGGAAAGAACCTAAAACATCATAATCATACATTTTCTTCGAACACCATTCAAACTTTATTGAAAGAAAATTTGGCTAGCCTATGTCCTATCCTACCTACCTACACCTTTAGCCCAGATTAAACTGTTGGAATAAGAGATTACTCTACCCTAGGGTTATTTGACCAAGATTAGACAGTTTGATCAAATTTATTCACTAGATAACCTATCTACTTGGCTAAGATTAAATAGTTTAGCCAATATTATTCACTAATCCTATCGACATCAATTCAAAAGGACTTGACCATGTTTAAACAGTATGGATCAAGTCATTGTTATTGCATGGGGCTTTTTCCATTTTTTCTTTTATGCCCTCTTTATTCTTTTTATTTCTTTTCTTTTCTTTTTCTTTTGAAAATAATTTGCATGAATGAAATATTATTTGCAAGATAACAAACGTCAATAGTGAAATTTTTCCAGTCACCAAATGATCCTATAAATTATAGGGTTATAACAGCAGCTCCCCCTGGGGATGGTACTCTCCTTGTGAAGTGCCAAGAACCTGTTTTTTGATGTCTGAGAAGTTTTTCCTCCATTTACCTTATTGTTGTTATCTGTTTTTGTTTTTATTTTGGAAAATTGGTGGCATTGATCAGTGTCTCAGGGCCTTCGTTGTGGGCTTCAACCATCTGATCTATGTCACCCACATGAAACCTTGAATGAAAAAGAAATGGTATGTACAATGAAAAGTGGATTCATGAGATCTCTATTGGGGAGGCAAGTAATGCTTCAGCATCCTGTCATTAACTGGTCCACCTAGCAGGTTTGTCCCATCACTAGTTTTTAGCAAAAATGCGTTATTTCCTCTTAATGCTTGAATGGTGTAAGGTCATTTCCATAAACTATAAAATTTTCCATGTTTCCCCTTATCCCCATTTCTAGAATCCCATTTGAGAACAAAGTCACCTAAATCAAAATCATCTTCTTTAGTCCTCTTGTCATAAATCCTGTTTATACCTTCTTAAATGACCCAAGTCTTGTTGTAGACTTCCTCTCTAGATTGCATTAGGTGGATCATTTGATTTATCCTTTGTTGGACATCATTTGGTTCTACTTGTACTTCTTGCAATAGCTTCATGACCGACACTCCTAATGAAAGGGGAAAAACTGCTTCAGTGTCATACACCAACTGGTATGGAGACATACCAATTTCTCTTTTGGTGCTTATTCTGTCAGCCCTGAGTGCGAAAACCAACTTATTATGCCATGATTTCTTATTTGTAATGACCCTTTTCTTATTCTTGTAAATAATCTCATAAATAATCTGAAGCACTAGTTAAATTATCATTAATTATGATATAACCTTAAATTGATTACAAATTATTAATTAATTATTTTGGATTATACTTAAGCGGAAATATGATTTAACTCCTTAAGTAAGGGTTAAATGAA
>JASDQU010884013.1:0-10601 GCA_032191745.1 Picea mariana | reverse complement strand
AATTATGAAGTGTTTATTCAATTTTAAAATGTATGCAAATTAATTTTGAAAAATGTTATATAATTTACTAAAATCTGTGAATAAGTATGCGTAAGTAAGCAAATTTCTAGAAATTTTTAAATTTTCTGCTCTATTTTAATTCGTGTTAGTTTAAATTAAAATCGGGACTCTACATTATTTTCTTCCAGTTTATTTCTGAGAATGTTCACTATACTTTTGTTAGAAGACTCGACTAACCCATTTCCTTGCACATAATAAGTCATTGAGTGTCCTAGAATAATGCGATATTGACTACAAAAATCTATGAGCCTTTTGGATCTGAAATCTACTGCATTGTCAGCTATAATTTTTCTGGGGCATCCAAAACGAGACAAAATGTTAGTTTCTAAAAACTTGATGATAACAGAGTCAGTAGCTTGCATGCATGGCATAGCCTCGATCCACTTGGTGAAGTAGTCTATGGCCGTGAGGATCTACTTGTGTTGACCTGAGGAGGATGGATGTATTTCACCAATGAAGTCTACACCCCATTTTCGGAAACGAGATTCAACTGAGATGGGTTTCATAGGAAGTGGCAGAAGCTTCCTTTTACCTTCAAAAATATGGCACTTGTGGCAAGAAGTAACCTTCTGGTGGACGTCAGCAAACAGAGTAGGCTAGTAAAAACCATCTCTCAGAATCTTGTTAGCTGTGGTATTCCAGCTCAAGTTCCCACCACAGTCTCCTGCATGAAAATCTTGAATGACTTTGTCAACTTCGTCTTTTAACAAGAAATTAAGAAAGACACCACCAGGATCTTTCCAATAGAGATTTCTTTCTAGAATAGAAAATTTCACTGCTTTAAATTTAATAAATATGGCTTTGGTTTTAGTCAAACCAGGAGGAGCTTGTAAATTTTGGAGTACAAAAATGAGGTCTGCATACCAAGGGGAGTTTAATAATACCTCTTTTATGTTTGGAGTCGCCTGCTCTTCCGGTCCATCAATTGCAGCCAAAAAATTAATATCTAGAGCATGGAAATTTGACTCAGCCATTAGTTTTTCCAAACCCTGTACTTTGATCAATTTAGTAGGTTTTATTTCAATGTCGTATTCCAGAATAACCTCAATCCATTTTCCTCTTCTACCATCTGGATTATCCTGGGTCAATATATCCTTAACTACTACGTTTGGAACGTATGCAGTCATGTGAGAATGGAGAATATATATTCTAAAGTATTTTAGGGATTTCACCAGAGAGAAAGCCTGTTTCTCCATTATGTTATAGTTCAAAACAACATCTCTCAAAGATTTGCTGAAAAACGCTATTGGTTGTTCATACCCTTCACTATTTTTCTGCAACAGCACTGTTGCTATGGTGTGTTTAGATGCAAAGGAGAAAAGGTAAAAGTCTTTGGTGTAATTTGGGCTGATCAGAGTTGGGGCTTGGGTGAGCGCATGTTTCACCTACTCAAATGATTGTTTGGACTCGGTGTTCCATTTGATTTTTGTGCCTTTTTTCAACATATTAGTGATGTTCCTGATAAGTTTGGCCAAGTTTGGTATGAACCTTCTAAGGAAATTTGTTTTTCCAATGAAAGATTGCAGTTCTTTGATATTCCTAGGGTGTTCCACCTTCTGGATGGCTTCTATCCTGTTGGGATCTATTTTAATTCTGTCTTTCGAGATTATGTGTCCCAATAGTTTACCTTCCTCTAACCCGAAAAGGCTTTTCTTAAGATTCAATGAAATCCCAAATTTCCTGCACTTCTCAAACACACATCTGAGGTGGAGTAAGTGTTCCTCGTCATATTTGGAGTAGACAGACACATCGTCCAGATAAATTACTATAAATCTTCCAGTCTCGTCAACAAAAGCAATTTCCATTTCCCTTTGAAAAGTAGCCCCAATGTTCATCAGACCAAAAGGAATCTTCATGTACATGAAGGTTACCCAGGGTGTGGTAAAAGTTGTTTTCTCTTGATCTTCTGGATGGAAAAGAACTTGGTTGTAACCATAGAAACCATCTAGTAAGGAGATCCTGCTGGACCCAACCACCTTTTGTAAAATATGGTCTATTTTGGGAAAAGGGTAATTTTCTTTGAGGGTGACTTTGTTCAGATTTCTAAAATCTATGCAAAGTATGATCTCACCAGTTTTCTTCCTGGTAGGAACTAGGTTAGAAACCCATTTGGAAAACCTCAAGGGGACTATTATCCTTGCATCATACATCTTTTTGATTTCTTTCTCTATCAAGGGAAGCAACTTGGGATTAATTCTCCTAAGTTTCTGTCTAAATGGTTTGTGTTCTTCTTTTATGGGAATGCTATGGTGTATGATACTCATGTCGTAAGATTTTAAGTCCTCGTAACCCCAAGAAAAAACATCTATGTATTCCTTAAAAAGTTCAATGTATTTGTGTTTTTGCTCAGGGGGTAGAGATTTAGAAAATTTTATCATCTTGGGTTTTTCTTTTGTTCATATATTTCATTCTTCGACTTCCTTACCACTAGCTTCAATTTTTGGTATTTTGGCTACGTCGTTAAAATCGAATAAGTATTCTAGCATAACTAGACCTCTACGTGACACATTACTTTTCAATGGTAGAATACCAGAATCTTTCTCATTTTCATTTAATTCATCTGCATCTACTTTACTTTCATTGATCTTTTTGAAATCTACGTTATTTACACTAATACTTTTAGAAACATATTTATTTACAATCTCATCATCATTTTATAAATCTATGTTTGTACATTCAAAACCATTCTTACACTGTAGGAAATCTTCAATTTGATCATCATTTCCAAATACATGACAGTATCTGATGTTGTCAGGAATAGTTTGTCTGCACTTCACCTCCACTGTGTACTTGCAAGTGGGATGAAAAGGAATTTTATAGGTAGCTGCCGATATGGCCAGCCCGTTTGCCAGTATGTTTTGTCCTCTAGTCATTACCTGCAAGTCGATTTTAGTAAAGCATTGAAGAGCATCCAAAACAACATTTATATAAGCCCTAAGTCTGGGGTGTTTAGTTGCATACTCACCTTTGATTTGCTTGATAATCAATTCAAAATCACCCCTTACCATGATTTGTTTGGCACCAACTTTCTTTAGTAGTTTCAGGCCAAGCATTAGAGCCTCGTACTCAGCTACATTATTGGTGCATTGAAAATTTAGTTTGTATGAGTGACTCTCAGAATACCTTGATCTGTTATTATGCAACCAAACTCCAGCTCCAGCTCCTTCTTTACTCAGAACACCATCGAAATCGATGCTCCAAAAATCTTCTGGCAATTCTTCCCTTTCTACCATTTCCACCCTTTTTGCCTCCATGATTGTTTTAATTTCTTTTGAATCATGTGTATCATCTTCTAGCTGAGCAATTTGTTCTTCCACATCACCATCGTTGTATAGAATCAAAGAGTCTATATCAGAGTGTGCAGAGTATAATGGATAGTTATGTGAATTTTCCTGACTACTGACCATATATTTCATCAAGGTCTCTCGATACAGTCTTCTCTGTTGTCTGAATATAGGCATGGTGGCATAGGACATATCTAGCTGCAAGGTTCCTTTTAGCTTAGCTCCCCATGATCTTGACAATAACATACCATATTTTGGGGGAATATCTGCAACTACTATATCCATTACCATACTCTTTGTTGGGATTTGGACTAATGTAATGCATAAGTATTTGATCAGGCCTATGCATTTAACCTTGCTAGAATCGAAATAATGCAAATCTTTATAGGGTTTGGTGACCTCGAGCCCCAACTTTTCCATCACAGATTTGGGCATCAGGTTGTGAGAGGCACCCAAATCCATCATAGTGTTGTGTAATATCAGATCATGGATGTTTAGGCTAATGTAAAAAAGGGCCACAACACCATTATTAGTTTGACCATCAACTTCAGGACCAAACAAGAGCTCTGGTCGGTCATCGGCAAGATTTACTATGTTTGAGTGATTTGCAGATCCAACATTCAAAGCCTTAGTACTTATCTCAGGTTCGATGCTCAAATATTTAATCACCTGTGACCTGTAAGTGTTCTTATTCATCAGTTCGAAGAGGGGAATGGGAATTTTTAATTTAGCAAGTTCCCCTTCAAGGTTGAATGCAGTGGAAGGTTTGCTTAAGATCTGTAATTCTAATTTATCTGTCAGAATTTTGTGGTTAGGTGCACTTGGTTGACTAATTTATGAAACTTCAGTCTGATTTGCTCTCTTTAGTATTTCTGGATTTTTTTGTGTGTGAGGTCTAGCCTTGTTTCTCTCAGGAAATTTCTTGGGAAGGTTTTTCGAGGTTTTCTTGGTTTCAGCAGCCTTCTTCGGAGAGTTTTCGTTTGTATTATTGCTCTTCAGGTTATACTACCTATGAGCCTCCATTATAGCATTCTGAAAGGCCTGTTGTTCCGATTCCTCGGCTTCTTCATTTACCTCCATTTGTGAAAGGAGGAACATCTCGTGCTCTTCCTAGGTGAGGAAAATGTATTCATGATCATTATCGTGATCACCCATTAGGTTTATATGAGTGTCATCAAACTCCTCGATTACCTCCTCCCCATCATCGGTGTAATTCTCCTAGAGGGGGGGTCTGATCTGCTGATCAAGCCCCCTCTACTCTCTTTGATCTCTAGGATCTCTCTGCCTGATATGGGGTGGATTTCTTTTGAAGTTTGGGTTTCAAATTTGAGGAGCGGATTGATTCTCCCTAGGTGGATTTCTTTCATTTACAATGAGTCTCTCCATCATTTTCTCCATATCTCTAGCTAGAGAATCTAGTTTTGCATCTGATGAGGAAGTAGAAGGCTCTTCTTTAATAGTGACTCGCCTTTCTTTTTTTTGCTTGGCCCTTTTGGCCAAAATATTTTCTTCTACACTGACGACACTTTTCTGCATGTCTTCCATAGTTGTGGCATTTCTCTCTCTTATTTGATAAGACATATCTACGTCAAATCCATCGGGGAACTTTATTAATGCCAAAACTTGTGGTGGTTTGATATCAGTTGGAATTGCATTGTACAGAGTGTTGAAACGAGTGCAATAATCTTGCACTGTCTCTCCTTGGTTATGTCTGATGTTCTCATATTCTGGCAGGATTTGGAGAGGATTTTTCTTCACCTCCCACCTGTCAAGGAAAGCTCGATGAAAAACAACAATGTCAATTATGGTAGCAGCAGGTAAGGCCTTGAACCACTTTTTTACCTCTTCAGTCAGACTCTACGCAAATAGTCTGATCTGCACATCAGCTTCATCCACTTCCTGTAAATCAAAATAATCGTTCATTTTGTCAACATGTTGTTGTGCATTAAGGGAACCAGTACTATCAAATTGAGGGATTTTGATTTGATAATATTGAGGCATGTCATGTAAAGGGGAAACCAACACCAATGGGGCATATCTCCCTATCATGATTGGTGGAGGAGGTTGAACAAAAACCTATACGACAGGGGAGGTAATAAATAAATATGTAGAAGATGAAGGTCTGGGAGAAAAGGAGTGACCTAGTTTAGATTTAACAGAAATTACAGCAACCGTCTAAGTAGGGAGTTCGACTAATGGTTGAAGGTGGATTTTGTCTAAGGCTTGACCAAGATTCTCAACTAGGTCTTCAATCTTACCATATTCAGGGTGAAAATGTTGATCAACTTTAGCTCTGGGAGAGAGTATTTCAGGGGTCCTCGACTAAAAGACGATTTGATCTAAAACAGTTTCACTGACAAAACTATCAGAATTTGTCAAAAGATATATCAAACTCGAGATCTTGAAAAGAAACTAACCTCTATGGGAGAGAAAGGGATCTTAGAAGTGGATTGTGACTTCCAGAAACCTTTGTAGTGTTTTTCTTCCTGAATAATTTTTCAGGATTGTCTATTACTACTACAGGCTCTAGGTCTGGATGAGATCTGGTAAAAACTCTTTTGGGAGCCACAATTCTAATTTTTTATTTTGTTTTTCTTTATAAGAGAATCTTAAACTAATTATATACAAACTTTAACAACCTCTGAACATTATCTCTTTATACGTTTGGATTTTATGACTTGTTCAGAAATAAGGTTTTCTTTATTTAGGGGAAAGAAATCGTAGGATTGAAATATTGTTCAGTCCCCCAGTATGGTCACCATTTATGTTATCACTTTGTAAATTCCCAAAGGTTGTTGTCAAGTAGAAGAAATTTACTAGAGGTATCCTTATCCAACCACTTCGAAACTGGGAGCTATCCCTACCAGTTTCAGAGAGGGATCTCTCTGTAAGATTCAACTTTGTTTTAAACTTCAGATATTAGGCTAGTTAAATAGTTCAGGACCGAATGTTGTTTGTTTTTCTAAGATGGCTGAAAGGTTTTATGCATCCATTGGGCTATGGGGTCTATTTTATAAAGGCATAGATCAAAGAATAGATATAAAGATTCTTTTCACAGGGAAGGATAATGCAACTATTGGATTCTTTAGCAATAAAATGATGGTTAGCAAAAAAAGGTGAGATGATTAATTATAACCAAGAAGCATTCAAGAATATCTTGACTACAATATAAGAACAAAACACTTAGATCTTTTAAAATCTATCAACAGAGTACGCGAAGGTAAATTCTGTAACTTTAACTCCTTTTAAATGATCAGACTAGAAAAACAAGATGATAACTAGAAAAGATACACATTCAACTAAGAATAGAAAACTTCACCAATAGATGACACACAGGAATCCTATGAAACATCTCTTTATATTATTGAAAGATCTTCTTGATAAAAATTACAGTGCTTACAGCTTGCTAGGGCATAAAAATCAACCCTCAATACCTCTAAGTTTGAAGTATTTATAATCAAAATTACAAACAACCCTATCATCAATGATCAGGACATGATAGACTCTTAATCTAACTAACTAGCTAACAAGATACAAAAATTTAGGAACTGTCGATCATGTGTTGAATTCTTCACGTTGAATATGGGGAAGGTCGTTGGTGAGTCACCCACATGACTTTGAATGATCTATTTGTTGACTCAGCTTGCACAGCTCATTTCCTACTCGATCAAATTGCACAGCTCTTCCCATCTTAGCTAACTAGGAATGGTGACTTTGAGTAGTCTACGGTATATTTCATCCACTTCTGTGTACTTGGAAAAAGTTGGTTTGATGATGAAAATATATTTGATCTCGTGTTGTATGCTGATGTCTGGCTACAAAGTCTCCAAGAATTCTTTGCCCTTTATACTGCCTTGTATCCCCGAGAACTTGGAACTATCCTTGACTATTGTAGCCATCTTCTTCATGTAGTCTGGAAGGGTCATCAACTTGTCATTCAGAACCATTAAACCAAGAAGACCTTTTTTCTGCAGAGCCTCAATCTTCTTGAAAAACCTTTGAACTCCAATGTCCATGTTCTGGACTTTTTCTTCCAATTGCAACATGAGTCCTCTTTTAGTCAGAACCCTCTTGACTTCAAGGATGTTTTATGTCTTGTCTTCAATCTTCAAGTCTTCCAGTTCTTCTCTAGTCTTTGAGTTCAGGAATTTAATTATTTCATTGGACTCAGTGGGCATTTCTCCCAACTCTCCTTTTATTTTGTCAATAACCTGCATGCTTCTTATCACTAGTTCATTTTTCTCAAAACATGATCTCTACCATAGGCCAGATTTCATTTATGGATTTGGAGATATCCATCCAAATATTCTCCTTTGCTTCGGCAGGGGTATTGCCTGCTACTATTTTCTTTTGCAGCTGCTACAATTCATGTTTTATCTTTCCTGATGTTTATTTCTCCATGTTATAGCTGGTCTGGTAAGAAGACTTGAGTTTCTGAAGTCTCTCAACTTCCTTTTTCAGTCTGTTGATTTCTGTTTCTTGTAAGTTCATCTCTTCCATGGACTTTTCCAGCTCCATAGTTTTTTCCAGAGCTGTCAGTGGGGTGGCTGATGAGATTTATGTTGTGGTGCTCATTACTACAATTGTTGTGCTAACTCCTGTGAGGTGAATTGCGCTCAGTGAAATGAATTACATGGGTGTTCTATGTTCCTTCTCCTTTACCAACCTTTCCATCTCTTCTTCCATCTCACTTAACTGCGCATTCTTCTCCATGATCAACTTGAGAATCTCATCCTTCTCACCTTCTGTCTCAGTGATCTCCTTAGCTTGTGCATCTTCTGTGGGTGGAAATTTTAGTTGTTTTCTCAGAGATGCTATATCATCATTCTTTTTCTTCAATAATTCTTCTGTTCCTTTCACATTCGAGGGATCATACCCGATCTTGACTACCAATTCCTCTAAGGATTTTATCATGTTATCCTTTGCAAAAGAGGATATCTTTTCCAGTTTCAACTGAGTCTGAACATTGTTTAGAGCTACCTATAATTTTGCAGTTGTAGAGGAAGCATGGGTCAAAGTGGAAAAAAACATTTCTCCAGTCTATCTGTGCAGATCCATCTGATCAGCTGGATGAACTTGTTCGGTATCAAACACACAAGGGTTTACCTTTTGTAGTCAATGATTTATTTGGGTTGAGGTACCTGTGCCTGTAGAAATGCCATATGCATTCTTCCTTTTTCTGTGTCGAAAAATGATAACAATATGTGTTGTGTTATGGATGTTTGCTTCCAGAAATGAGCATAGGTACTATTGGTCAATGTCTGGTTTTTCTTCTTAATAGGATCATATTTTTCAAAAATGTTCATCTTTGCGGATCACTGTGGAATTTGGGTGGCCACGGTTATATCAATCTGCTTCTTTGAAGAAGAAGTAGACATTGTCTGACAGCTGATTGAAGGAATTGGTGTACCTTCTCCCTTAGCCCCTTTGGCAGAATCAGTATCTTCCTCACCAAACTTGGGAATAGTATGAATAGTCTTAGGATTTTTACTGTGTAAATGAAAATCCTCCCTTGATACTCCAGTGATTGAAAGAGAGGTATCTTTCCTTGGTATTTTTTCCTTTGGCACTGGTGGAGTGGTAGTCTATGAAGTTGGGATTAAGGAAGACTGTTGTTTAGTGTCTTCCAAGGTGTTCTCTTCCCACTGTGTCTGATTTACATAATTCTCAATTTTTGGTTTGAGTGTGTGAACATAATGTGCACTTTTGTTTTTAGCTCTCATTTCTACGATGATTCCACTTGGATCATATTGCCAAATGAAATAGGTGTTGAATTTCATTTCCTTTAATATTTTTTTTGCCTCTTCTCCAACGGCTCGACTATTGCAGATAAAAGGTCCTATCTTCCCCTTAATCCTCAACTGCTCTTTTTTCTTCAGAGATACAAAGTGAATATCATTTGAATTTATCATCTAGTGAATATACTCCAGTGCAAATATCCGCATGGGCAAATATTTGGGAAATTTGTATGGAGCTAACTCACATCCATACACTCTGATCTTTGTGTGGTATTGATATAGGAACTAGTCTCCCATCTTTGTGAGGTCCGAGAGGTGTAAGATTCTCTGGATATCTTCATTTATACTTGGCTCTAGTCTCCCACTGAGCATGTTCACCACCAAATGATAAAACATCTTGATAAATTGTTTAAAACTGAACTCTGTGGAGTTTCTTCTGAGAAGTGAAGTCCATAGGGTTACTTCCTACGGTTTTCTGTCCTGGTCCATTTTCTGCATAAGGAAGGAGAATTTGTCTGCTTGATAAAACATGAACATGTAGGCCATTATCAAGGAATACCGGAACATGCCCTCTGTGACGAATTTAGAAAGTTGATCGTGGATGTTCTCTGCCAGGAAAGTGTTGTATTCAAATTGGATGGTGGCCTTTTCCTCAGTGGAGAAAATAGATAGGAACCCAAATATAGGTTCATCTACCCATTCGTCTAAAAAATAGCCAAGTAGACAACAAAGTGATGAAATCACTTGGTTTCCCTTTTTTGAGAATAGGGAGGAATGATACAGGGGATTTTTCTTGGGGAGATAAGCATCATGTGGGAGGAAAAGCTCAAAGATCTGGGCTCTTTGAGGAAAAGACAGGTTTTGGTATAACTTTGTTAGGATTTCAAGGTTGAAACTGGAGGCGGATTCGGCTCTAGATATCTGCATCATCTGATCAATGGCCTCTAGTGTGATAAAGAAAAGAGTTTCTCCGGATGAAGAAACTATGGCTCTCTATTCAGAGAGGTAATGAGCTTGACACTTGATGGCGAATTCAGGGAAATGATGGACCTGGGGAAAGAGATACAAGGGAAAATTTGACTCCCAGAGCCCAATCTCATCACTTTGATCTAGGAATGTGTCTTTAAACCACGACTGTAATTATGAAAAATTGAATTTTCACCTGGTCTCTCAGATCATATAATCTTTGTCTGCTAATGGAATCCGGTCGAGATCGACAGGAGGGGGGAGGAATGGATTCTCCTCGACCTCTGATTTTTTATACTTTGGCACCATCGCTTCCAATGGTACCTACAACTGAAACACAAATGTTAGTGGATAATGGCTATGGCAGGGTAGATGGATGGATCACTAAGGGGGGGGAATTGTCTGGTGCACGTAGAGAGTGAACAGTGTGCAAATGGCAGGACAGGAGTTACATTTGAGTGAATGGGTATCCATTGGGTGCGGGGGATAGGTCAGCAGGCTAGCAGATATGTAGCCTATAATAAATTACCAATGGATCCTTAGGAATGTGAGG
>JASDQU010884012.1:18466-33835 GCA_032191745.1 Picea mariana | reverse complement strand
ATTATTCATACTTCTCAGAATTGCAGAGAGCAGTTTCTGCGCACTGCAGTTGGCAGTTTTGTGCGCAAGTTTCTGGGGAAGGTGTTGCACCAGTTTCTGGGTGGGACTATCTGATCAGCGTGGTTTCTATTCTTGCTTGGTGCATTAGCCTTGCTTGGCTATTGATTGCTACCAGTATTCTTCTCTGTTAAGGTCAAGGTGCTCGGAGGGTGGCTTCAGCCTATGGTTGGGTGACAAGGGTATTGTCAATGGTAAAATGAGCACAATCTTTCATATTCTAACAATCTTCATAGATGATTACTCAAGAAAGACTTGGCTATATCTCTTGAAGACAAAGGACGAAGTATTCAGCAAGTTTCAAGAATTCAAGGCAGAGATAGAGAACCTCACAAACAAGAAAATCAAGACTTTAAGAACAGATAATGGAGGAGAATATACATCCAAGGAATTTGTTGCCTTTTGCAAATCGACAGGGATTAGGAGGGAGCTAATTGTTCCTCATAATCCTCAACAAAATGGTGTAGCAGAAAGGAAGAACAGATCTATTGAAGAAACCATGAAGACACTATTGAACAATCAAGGTTTATCTATGTATTTATGGGGAGAAGCAGCCATGACAGTAATATATGTTCAAAACAGAAGTCCTCACCGCATATTGAAGGATATGACTCCAGAAGAAGCCTTCTCAGGAAAGAAACCTAATGTGGAACACTTAAGAATCTTTGGATGCCCTGTTTACTTTCACATTCCCAAGGATAAAAGGAATAAACTAGAACCCTCAAGAAAGAAGGGCATATTCGTGGGAAATAGTGAATCATCCAAGGCTTATAGAATCTATATCCCGGAACAACATAAGATTGAAGTCAGCAGAGATATGACCTTCAATGAAAAGATGGCTTTCAAGAAATCCATAGAAGAAACTATAGAAGAAGAAGAAGAGTATGAAGAGCCTATTGAAGAAAGCACATGTCTTCCAGAAAGTCAAAATGAAGAAAAAGAACAACTTGATCATCCAATGCAACCATGTGAGACCATTGATTTAGACACTGTACCCAAAACTAAGAAATGACCAGCCTAGCTTGAAGCTACCCTACAAGAAGCAGAAAGACTCAAAGCCCCAAGTGGGACCTTCAGAAAAAGTAAGAAGCCCAAGAGATTCTCCAGCTATGCAGCATGTATGACAAAGATTCTAGACGAAGAACCTTACCATGTTTGAAGAGGTAGTTCAGAAGAAACAATGGAAAGAAGCCATGACCGAAGAACACCAGTCCATCATGAAAAATGATGTATGGGAAATTGTGCCTAGACCTAAAGAAAAATCAGCAGTAACTTCAAAATGGGTCTATAAGATCAAACATGCAGTAGACGGAAGCGTGGACAAATATAAAGCAAGGTTCGTAGCTAGAGTTCTCCCAGAAGGAGGGAGAAGACTATGACGAAACATTTGCTCATATTGCTAGATATACTTCCATTAGAGCTATCATGTCTCTTGTCACTTCCATGGGATGGAGTTTACATCAGATGGATATAAAGACAACTTTCCTCAATGGAGCAATCGAAGAAGTATACATTGAACAACCTCAAGGGTTTGAAGTACATTCCAAAGACACTCATGTTTGCAGACTAAAGAAAGCTTTATATGGACTCAAGCAAGGTCTAAGAGCTTGGTATGCCAGAATAGACGGCTACCTAATGAGACTTAGTTTCTCCAAGAGTCATGCAGACCCAAATCTCTATTACAAGGTCGTGAACAATGCAGCTGTGATTCTACAGTTATATGTCAACGATCTATTCTTGACAGGTGAAGAGTCTCTCATCATCCAGTGTAAAAAGGAACTACCTTCTGAGTTCAATATGAAAGATCTTGGTCTCATGCATTATTACTTGAGACTAGAAGTATGACAGAAGCGTGGTGAAGTATTCCTTGGACAAGGAAAGTATGCAATAAATATTCTTCAGAAGTTTGGAATGATGGATTGCAAATCCATGGACACTCCTATGACCACAGATATAAGAAAAGTAAGAGATTCGGATTCTGATCCAGTAGACCCGTCCCTATATCAACAATTGGTTGGGTCATTGATGTACTTAGCAAACACTCGGCCAGACATTTGCTTTGCCGTAAACACACTAAGCCAGTTCCAGGTGGAACCCATACATGAGCATTGGATAGTTGCAAAGCATGTTCTAAGATATATTCGTTGGACACTAAACTATGGTTTAAGATATACCGCATCCAGTGATATACAACTTCATGGATTCACAGATTCAGATTGGGTAGGAAGTGTCGAAGACAGAAGAAGAAGTTCAGGGATGTGTTTCAGCTTGGGCTCCACTATGATATCTTGGGGCAGCAGGAAACAGAAGTCTGTCGCACTCAGCACAGCAGAAGCAGAATATATTGCAACATGTGAGGCATGCACAGAAGCAATATGGCTAAGAAAGTTGATCTCTGGATTATTTGATCAGGTTCCAGATTCGACCATAATACACTATGACAATCAGAGTTGTATAAGGCTATCAGAACACCCAGTGTTTCATGAACAATCGAAACACATTGAGATCAAATACTACTTTATTCGAGATAAAGTCCAAAAAGGAGAAGTGAAGCTCCAGTATATCCCCATAGATGAGCAGACAGCAGATATCTTAATAAAGCCTCTGTCCAGAATAAAGTTTGCATACTTCCGAGACAAATTAGGGATCGTGGAAATAACCCCTTTATCTAAAAGGGAAGAGATGACTCTCCAAGTTGGGAGGGAGCACTGACATATCATTAATTTGAGGACAGTCATTTTCAAGTTTGGAAAATGGTCCAGCATGGGCAGTTCCTTTCCAGTTCAGAAAGTGGTTTGAGATTTCTAACGGATAGGCATTTTCCAGTTCGGAAAATGTTCCAGATCGAACGGTCATTTTCGTAATGAAAATGGTTCGATGGATTGATGATGTACCATAGACAGTTATTCCCCTTATGGCCAGCATGGGGGAATGGTCTAGGACAGTCTTTCTTCTTGACGGTCACTCTCAGTAGTGGTCAAGAAGACTGGTCTCCCTCGTCAAACAGTCATTATTTCGAAGCTCACAGTTGTGAGAAGTTTCAAAGAATGGTCTGTTTTGGAGGTTGGTGCAAGACAGTCATTTCCTTAGGAAATGGTCCAGATAGTCATTCCCTAGGGCAGATTCATTCTCTCCAAGTTGCACTTTGTTTAGTGCCGGAGGAATGGTCTAGGTTCAGCAATCAGGGACAGGCATTCCCTAGGGCAGACTCATTCTCTCCAGGTTTCACTTTGTTTAGCACCGGAAGAATGGCCTAGATAGGTGAATGGTCTAGGCTCAGAAATCAGGACAGTTATTCTTCCTTGCTTGAGAATAATAGTCCAGATTGCCCATCGTTGATGTTTTTACTCTCTAAGGGCAGAAGCTCTTCCAGATCTCACAGATGTGAGTGGAAGAATGGCCCAAATGACTCAGTTTATATTATGATATTGTTTCTATGCAGGTTGATATCAGATGATATGCTACTGTAGTGGATATGTTCCATTGTTTGTCACAGATTGAGTAGTTGTGTACTACTATGGATAGACACAGTTGTGTTCTATCAATTGACATTGTACTAGTTGTCATGGAGATTATCCAGTTGGATAATAATGACGGTGCTCGTGATTTAATTAGCATGTGTGACTATAATGATGCTACTAGTTGAATGGTTTGTTTGTGCTCAAGACCATTATCCGTTATACCTCCCTAGCTAGGAGGGAGTGTTGATATTATGGTAGCTACGGGAGGTATTAACCTCCATTTGTGACCTTTGACAAGATTAGAATATTCCGGAAGCAAGAAAAGAATTGAATATAACCCTAGAAGAGATGTCGGCTAAAGGAGATAATTAATACTAATTAATTAGCACCCAGAATGAGAAGTCGGCCCTGGCAGTCTGGCAGAAGCAGTATAAATACAGGAGGGTCAGTCTTCACTTTAGCCAGAATTCTCATAATTGCAGAAGCACACTTGTGCGCACTACAGTTAGCGAGTTTTGTGCGCAAGTCTTGGATGAGTTGTTGCCGCCAATTATGAAGTCTATAGTTTCGGTCTTTCTGGGTTGGACTCTCTGATCAGTCTTGGTTATCTTTGCTTGGTGCATTCGCCTTGGTTGGCTATTGATTTGCTACCAGAATTCTCTCTGTCAAGGTCAAGGTGCGCGGGGGTGGCATTAGTGCCTATGGTTGGGTGACAATATTGTTATATTGTCTATGGTTAAACAAGCACATCCAATATTCTAACATTGCATGGGTAGGTACATCTCCTGAAGAACCATATCCCGTCACGAAGAAGAAGTGGCACACTCAAACCCCCAAAATTAAGGAAATTGAGGTACATTTCCAAGTGCTCATGAGCAAAGACGAGGAGGAAGACTTTTTTCTTGAGGATGAAAGGAATTCTCTTACCACCAGTACCCCTGAAGAGGATGATGATGAGATTGGAATTTCCCAACCTGATGATCCTCCACCTACGTCTGTCCCTGGAGAGGAGAAGTTTGACGACCTCACTCCTTCAGAAAGCTTTGACTTTGAGGAATCTCAAGATGAGGAGGACCTCCCTATAATCCTCCATGCTGAGACTATTGATTGAAAGAGTGAAAAGAATGCACCCTTTTATATTTCTCTCCTGATAAATGACTTCACCCTCCATATTGTATGTTGGACTCGGGTGCTTCCAAAAACATTATGACCCTAAAGGTAATGCAACAACTTGGCCTTGAAATCTCATGACCTTACCGAAATGTGTGTGGAATACACTCTCAACCTATCATGGTGTGTGGTCTTATCAAAGATCTCAGGATTAGCTTAGTCATCTTTCCCTACATTTCTATTGTGATGAATGTTGTGGTCATTATATACCTGATGGATGGGGGATGTTGTTATCCAAAGACATTAAGGATGCAATCACTAAGTCACCCATTATGGTCATCCCTGGCTACTCTTGTGATTTCATAATTTTCTCATTTGCCTCTCAAGACACTATAGCTAGGGTATTGTTGCAAAAGAATAAGGACGACTATGAACAACCCATTGCATTCATGAGAAAATCCCTCAAGGATTCAAAGTTAAATTACTCAATCACTGAGAAACAAGCCTATGCCCTTGTCAAGTCCCTTAAGCACTGTAGAAATTGTATCGGATGCAACAAGATCAAGGCTTATGTTCCCTACCCTATAGATGTCCTTTCTCAGCAAGATTGCCTAGGGACCAAGGGAAAGTGGATATCCAAAATTCAATAATATGATTTAGCCAAAATTATCAAAGGGCAAGGTCTGGCCCAAATGTTGACTGAAAGCAACAAAGAGGCTATATAGTTGGGGGAAAATGAACAAGTCAATGTGATAGTAAGCAAATTGGAACATGAAGAGTGGTATGCAGACATTATATGTTCCCTGAAGAACCTTTCATGCCCTGACCACCTAGTAGACCACAAGAAGAGAGCTTTGAAACTAAAAGCCATGAAGTATTGTTTGACCCAAGACGGCCTAGGTTGGAAGAACCCTGATGGAATCATCCTTAGATGCCTAAACAAAGATGAAGCCAACAAATTGATTAAGGAACTCCATTTAGGATATTGCAGTGGTCATTTCTCTGCCCGTACCACTGCCCATAAGATTCTAAGGGCAGGATATTATTGGCCTACATTGTTCACTTACACCCATCACTATGTCAGATCTTGCCAACCTTGTTAGTTCTTCACAGGAAAACAACGACTCCCTGTTTTACCTTTGAAACCAGTCATTGTTGAAGTTCCTTTTCAGCAGTGGGGTTTAGATTTCATTGGTGAATTCAATGACAACTCCAACAATGGATATCGTTGGGTTTTGAGTACTACAGACTATTTCACTCGGTGGGTAGAGGTCATCCCAATGAAAAAGGCAACTGAGGAAGTTGTCACGAGTTTTATTCAGGAGAGGATCATAAAAGGTTTGGTACCCCTGCCAAGATCACTATCGATGATGCTAAGGCCTTTAGCTCCCTTGCTCTATCATAGTTCTACTTCAAGTACGGGGTCATATTGTCTCATTCTTCCAACTACTATCCCCAGGGAAATGGATTGGTAGAGTCAAGTAATAAGAATCTCATGAATATTGTTAAGAAGATTGTGGGAGAAAACAAGAAGGCCTAGGATAGTAAGATTAAGTATTCCCTATGGGAAGACTACACCACAACGAAGACTTCCACAAGGAAGACCCCATTTGAGTTAGTATATGGATTAGAAGCTAAGCTACCCATCAACCTCGAGATTCTTATCCTACGTTTTGCACAGCAATACATGACTGACAATGAGGCATTACAAGCAAGAATTGACTAGTTGGTAGAACTGGATGAATCTAGGAGGACTGATTTTGGTCAAATGACATGCAATCAAAAGAAAATTAAAGAAACATTTGATCACAATGCTAAATATAGGGTCTTTAGAGAAGGAGACCAAGTGCTACTATGGGACAAAAGAAGGGAGAAACCAGGAATGCATAAGAAACTTGATAGCTTGTGGACTAGACCCTACCGGATTATAAGTGAAGCAGGTCTCAACTCATTTAACCTGGCCACACTTGAAGGGGAGAAATCGAAGTTACCAGTCATAGATTAGGCTAGGTAGGTTAGGGTAGGCATTTGCACCCTGTATTGCATTGTATATATGTTGCATCTTGCATGTCATGCTAGTATAATTTGCATTTAGCATAGAATTGCATGCATTATTTCTGATTTACATATTGTCTTTCTTGCATCATTGCATCTTGTTATGTTAATTTCATATGATTTACATACTCATCTTGATATGTTAGAATAAAATATCAGATTTTTTTTTCAAGTTTTGTTTTAAATTTTGTAGTATCATTTTCATCATATGAACAAAGGGTGAGTTACACCACCCCTCCAATGTCAACAATTTTCTTGAGTTGTGCAGGCACAGGTCATACCAGGAGACATTGAGGTTCTCATGCACTCTACAGTGAGCACATGTCCCCATGTAGGAGCCAGATGTTACCCCCCAGTCTAGAGGTAACTAAGGAGATGATGTCTTGAGGCCCGTAGGTAGCAAACATGGAGTGTCGAGAGCCTGATACATAGCACAACTTGTAAAGCCCCTCTATTTCACCACAGTTCAGCATCATCATCATTTCAGCAGAGCAACATCCACTACATTGGCTTGGCTCCAAGAAGACATTAGGTTTTGCTTCATGAGGTAACAAGTCCAGTCTTGTGGTAAGTGTCACTTTAATATTTGAAGCATTTGATCATGTTGCAAAGAGTCCTTTCTTGATTATGGAACATTTGCTTGGAAATTATACCTTTTGCCTAGTTTCACCTTGGTGGTTGACATGGTTTCCTATTAAATTGGTCACCCTCGGAAAAAGGGTTGCTATTGTTGGTTCCTTGAAGGGTCATCATACCACTCCTATTCATACTTACCACTTTCCACACTCCTTTCCCACTGTTTCCTCATCTTTTGGTTTTTTTTTTGGGCTCATTGACCCCAAGAAGGGCTTGCACCTCATTTCATGGGAAGAAGGGATTGAAGGCCCAATGGTGTTGTAGCTGGCAAAAGTTAAAAGCCAATAAATTATCCTTCTAGATGCTCTCCCTAATGTCCTGAGAGCAATAAAATGCTTCTCCATAAAAATGAAGGACCTTTTAAACATGTAATTAATAAATATCCCGCTTGATGGGGGAATGCATTTGCGGTGTCTTCTAATTTCCAGTGCATATGGCACTCAATGTGTTCCTAACTTCAAGTGGCTTTGTAGTGCTCTTTACTTTCCATTGCACATGGCACTCAATGTTCGGACCATAATAAATTAAAGGCAAGGGTTTGGAAAAAGGTTGCATTGTAAACGAGGGATGCAACACACCCTCCACAAAGGCACCCATAAATGAGACAATACGAACCATTCATATGTCAAGAACCCCATGCCCAAAAATTTTCCCCAATCCACCTCATACTCATCACATGATCTAGATAGGGTCTTCTTGGGAAACATTCCTTGACTTGGAAATTCGCTTACCCAACAGGGCACCATCACACCCCTCCCATACCCAAATTAAGAAAAACTTATAAGGTCTTTGAGCCTTTGTTTAATTTGAAAAGGGGGGATTTGATGCACATGTTCGAGTGGTTCTTGTATTAGATGTGGCTTACTTGGCATGATTCATGTGACTTGTGGACCCTTGGAGGGCGTACTTGTTTGTCTTTGCAGGACCTTGCCCACAGGCTAGATGTTGGACCCCACATGTGGAAGACCATGGATGATGAACGTTGCACCTAGAGGATAGAGGATGTTGCCTTTGGAGGATCCTTGGCATCACCAAAGGATGAGATTGCACCCTCTCCCATTTGGGCATTTGCCTTTGGAGGCCTAGGACATCACTTCTTGGCCCTTGACATCACCTTGGTGGGCTAGGGTTTGATGGATAAGATGGTTTTGGAGGTGGCTTGATAGGAGGAGACCCATGACAAGGCACTTTGGCACATGAGAGCATGACACATGGCCTTTGGAGGCCCAAATTCTCCCTCCTCATGCTTGACGTTGCACTTGCAAATCCTACGTCATCCTTCTAGGGTTTTATTTCATGTAAAAGTTTATTTTTGTATATTGTAAGGGAAAATTGAAGGGATCAGCCCTCTTATGTTTGGTTGCTGACATTTTTATGTCGAAAAATAGGTCAAGGTAGCTCCATATAAATAAAGCTCCTTGACATTTCATTTTGTCATCACATTTTCTCACCTTTGTGAGAGAAAAAGTCTGAAATTTTCTCCCTCTTGGGCTATCACTCTTTTCTACACTAGTGTGATATGCTTCGATGTTCAAGTGATGGATCTTCTTTGCTGATTTTTGGATGGTATTGCTGCAATAAGGGTTTACTCTCTTGGTATCTTGGTGAAGTAAATTTCTGCAATATTGTTTCATGCTATTGATGTTTTATGGTGAAATCTACTTGTCCATGCTAGAAATCTTGTTTGGTAAAACCCTAAGAGAGGAGCATAAGTGCTTCCTTCCCTCACAAGATTAATTTTGTCCAAAATTGTGAAGAAATCCTAGCTAGGGTTAGACTCCTAAAACCCTAAAGTGCTAGCACTTTAGGATTTTGACACTAGACTCTTGATTGTGACCTAGTTGAAGTAACTAAGAAGGGAGAAAAGGTTGTTGGAACCCAAAAGTGCTTACACTCTAGCAATCCTTTTCCTCAAAGTTTAAACCCTAAGGCCCTAATGTGCTAGCACCTTAGAGTTTAAGCCCTACCTCATAGTCTTTGCTAGCTTCATCTCCAAACTTATTACATTGTTGTTGTAAAGACTCCATAGCCCTCAAAGGCACTAATCTTTAAGCTCTTATGGTGAATATGATCAACAAACTCTCAATTTTAATTCTCTCAAGCTTCCTACTAACTTTACTAATACTAACTTAAGCTAATTCACTAATAAGTTTATTGTTGTTGCAAAAGTTTGCTACAGCCATCTTAACATACCCTAATTTGCTGCATACATTGCTCTAATGGTGGCCTAACATACCCAGAAATTGCATCTAACAATTGGATAATGTTCTATTTGAGTAAATGCTAAATTTTCTTGGTCAATTGTTGCAATTCTGAAGTGTAATTTTGGCTGTTGTTATCATTTATCTATTGCTGTTGTACTATTGTTAATTGCTGCAATTTCATAACAGCCATAGTGATTTTCACTATCTAGTATCTTAAAGAGGTACTATTGCATGTTTGTACTTGGAAATCATCGTATATATGCTATTCTTGTGCTTGTTCTGAGCAGGTACTCAAACATCCTATTACCTCTTAGTTCTCCTTGACCTAGACCTTGACTTAGGTGATCAAGAGAGGGGTTGGTAGGCTTGGCTAACAAACTTGCTACTTTGATCCCTTAAGGTCACCGAGGAAGGCTTCCCTGTGGTGGACCTCCCCCGTCACTAAAATGAGGGGATTTCTTACTAAGGTGACAGTGGTAGGATATCTTGCAGTTACACAAAATTTGGGGATCTTCTGTTAGGCTTTGCACAACTACAAATCCTACGATAACAGTTCCATAGTTGAGCAGAGCATCTAGGAGTCGGATATTGAAGCATAACAAAGGAGATAGAAGATTATATAGTAGCCATTCAAGCCACAATGTCCATGAAAATTCCATAGTGAGTGTCCCTTTCTTTGTAATTGCATTTATAACTTAGAAAAAGAGAGGAGAGAATAGGCCTCTCCTTCTAGCTGGGTTTTCTCCTATATCAGGTTTCCCAAGTCACATCTTGTGTTCATTTGCTTGTTGCTTTCATTTTGGATTCAGTTGTTTCCATAATTTTGAGTGCAACGCTAGTAATATTAAATTTGAGATCTAAGGTAATAAACTGCATAATAAAGGATTTCAGAATATTGTGAGATCTGTTGTGACAAATTGTTCTAGTGGAATATCCACAGTAGTTTACAAATCAAGTAGCCTATTTCAAGGCACAATTTCTATCTACTCCATACTAAGTTATTATTTTTCTCTATATTTTGCATTGTAAATTTGAGAACAAAAGAGCAAGGTACGATTCTTATTTCTGGCTAGAGTTTTCACCCTCGTAAGTTTCTCCATGGTACATTTTGTGTTCAATGTGTTAAAGGTGTGCCCTTTTAATATTCTAGTTTTGTTCTTATTTTTTCAGTGCTTTAATAAAGAAAGTGGTGTGCTTCTAATATTATAGCTTGATCACAAGTAATCACTGCATAGTAGAGTATAGCCTCACTGTATCTGCAGTAGCATATTCAAATATGTTGTAACAAGTTATACAATGGGATATCTAAAGCACCTTACAAATTATATTTGCAATAGAGTAGTTTTATTTTGGGTTTCTATGGAATAGTTGTATTATATGCTTACCAAACTTAGGAAGTCTATGGCATCGAGTGAACCACACCTTGTGAATCCAGAGATCATCATAGGGTGAGAAAAAAGCCTCAAGCCGCATACATGGCAGATCAATATGGAAATATTCCAGAAGATGAATTGGAGCAAGATTTGTAAAATTAGGAGCACGAGTCTTTGACACCTCCAAGAGTATGGCAATATTACTGTCAACTCTAGAGAGCAGGACAACAAGCTAGCTTGATATGGATGCTTACTAGGCCAAGAACTAGCATAAGCCACAAGTTTGAAAGATTCTCAGTCCAAGGACTAGATTGGGATGATGACTAGCCCATAGTTAGAAGCCAAGACTTCATGACATGTACGATTTGATAAGTCTATCCTAACTTGACAGAGCTGGGGATAACCCAAAGGATCAGAGCTAGTGGTGATGGATTCTTTTTTATTGAGTTAAGCACTTGAATCTTGATTGATCTATCAAGCCTAAGCCAAGCACTCCCAAGCATATTTATAAGGTTGAGGGCCAAGGGGTTTTTCCGATTTGGACCCTTTGAGGAGTAGGCCAGCTCTAACAGGGATTTTGGCCCTCATCACAAACCTTAAGCTAAAGTAGAGCTAGAGAAAGAAAGGGCAAGCTCCAACAACACGTCTTCCCAACATCAGTTCAAAGTAGAAGTCAAACACTACATAAAGCCCTATAAAGGTGAGGCTGATGCAGTTAAACTAAATCATTGGTTGCAACAGTTGGAATTTTATTTTAGTGTGCATAATATATGAGAAGAACATTAAATAATGTTTGCCTAACTAAAGCTAGTGGGTCATGCCCAAACTTGGTGGAATACTATACAAAAACACTTAGGATGGAAAATGATCCAACACAACTGAGTTGGAGGTACTCAAAGACCTCACCGATATTATAGGATTGAATACGAAGAGGACCAAAGAATTCGGTGGCTCCACTACCAGGAAGAACGAGGGAACAATGTACAAGAGTACACTACAGAGTTCAGAWAACAAGCCAGCCATATAATTTGGAATTTCCCCCAATAACTTAAATGCAGTCATCAAGTATTTAGGTAAAATCCACAATCACATAAGAAGGAAAGTAATGTTCTTTGGGTCCATGACCATTGAGAAGCCCTAGATACAAGCGCRGTAGATTGAGATATACATGAAGAAAGTACAACCAAGCAATTCAAAGCAAATAAACCAATTAAGCTCTCCTAAAGGAGGAAGGAAGAAGTTGAAGGGGAAAGACAAAGATGGTCACTACTATTCATAAGTGCAAGGATCCAAATAACCAATGTGGCCATTGCAACAAAGATGACCACACCAAAGATCAATGACGGAGGCTACATCCCGAGTTGCATCCCAAGAACCATAAGGAGTAGACCAAGAAGAACCTTCTAGGCATGGACGTGGGAACTGAAATTGAGAGTAGCTCTAATGTGGATAGAAAGATTGTTTACACCACCCTATAAAAGAAGGCACTCACTAGCAACCTCCATAATAGTGAAGATAAGATAAGAAAAGTTTATTGATGTCCAACAAATGACCAAAAGTAGGTCAATAGGACTGCTCAATACAAAAGTGTTGATACAAAGTAGGAGTGTTAAGGCCACTCCTCTAGAAAGAAAAATCAGAAGAATGCTAATCTATAAAATATAAACTCTATTGTTGCAAAGCCAAAGTGATACAATGCTTTGGAAGATAGTAGGAAGAAGAAAACCTCATGGCTCCAAGTGCCTGTCACCTAAAGAAGGAGAGAGGGGGGTGTCCTCTAAAGTATTCGTTGTCAAATGTGCAACTCTCCTACCATCTGAGGTCAAATAGAAGAAACTTTGGATGGATGTCTGGCTAGAAGAGTTAGAGTTGGATCAAGGAATCACTCTTTGTTTGGAGAAGGTAGTCCATTGTTGGGATAAAGAGGAGGTGCACTATCTATTAGGCAAGTGTAAATTCTATCGTGGTCTTAGAAAACAACTCTATAAGGTTCTCGCTAAAGCTATGAGGGACAAAACTCTTCCATATCAAGATCTAGGTCAATGAGACCAAAGTAGATGCTTTGTTTGACATCGAATCGCAAGCCAACCTCATAGTAGAGTACTTTGTAAGTAAGCTTGGATTAGAGGTACATGACTATCCTCATCCATACCCTCTAGGATCGTGATTGATGAAGAAGGGTACTGACCTATAAGGCGCCAAATTGTGTATACTTAAATTTTCCATTAATGCAATTTTCTTTAATTATGTGGAGGTAGATGTGGTATCGCTTGATGTATGTGGTGTAGTGTTGGGAAGCCCTTATATACATGTAAGGGGTGTTATTTTCATGAAAAGAGCTAACCAATCCCACTTGATCAATCATAGTAAGTTCTTCACCATCAATGCATAAAAGGATAAACCCAAGCTTTGCTTGGTAAGTGCCCAACAAGCTAAGTGACTAATTAACTTGCTATATAGATAAAATAAGATAAAGGGTAGTTGATATAATAATATATATCAATAAATAATAAATAAAAGATAAAAGATAAGTAAATAAACAATAATAATAAATAAATAAATATACCAATAGTCACAACCTTTCACTAAGAAAGGCACAAGATATCTCTTCATCTTTATTTACTCCCAGGGATCACTTAATGCAAAGACATCATTCATTATTTTATACTTTATATATTTATCACACTTGGTTATTATTTATCACATTTGGTTACATCCAATTGAAGTTCGAATCCAATAAAGTGCACACTTCATCTGGTATAAGAGTCGTGACGTCATTACCACTCAATTGTCGTTGTATATCCATATCAATGGTTGTTGTACCAATTGCCAATCCATTTTCATCATACATTTACATAGTCGTACCAACAACCATTGTACACCCACGATTCTGCCATTCATAGATTCAGTTCTCAAATGCAATTCGTCCATATAGGATTTGTTTCCGTATAGTCAATTATACATGCATATCCATACGATTTTTGGTTTTCGTACAGATAGTCATACAAGTCTGCAAGGGGTGACTAGAAAATATTAAAAACACATGGAATGAGGGAAGAAAATGTGAAAAATCTCCAAGCCCTAGGTGACTAAAGTCCTTATGATCTCAATCAAACAAATACATTGCTAAACTTAACTATTGCAGAAATAAATTTCAGACCATAGCATTAATCACACAATAGTTGGAAATCAAATAGCGGAAACATAAAAAATTAATTTCATGCAACACAAGTAATTACTCCTTCAAAACTAGTTTTTCATTCCTTTGAAAAACTTGCAACGAAAGCTCCACAAGCTGCCCAAAAAACAGCACTGCATGGATACCCAAAAACACCGTAAATTGAACGGAACCTACTTGGAGTGTTCAACCTGTTCGGACGGACTATACGGACACCGATACAGTTCTGTCTATACGATTCTGCAGACTTTTGTATGATTGTACGAAACTCTTTCGTACATTGTACAGAACAGTATGAGGCTGTTGCATGGGACCGTGTGCTGTCAGAAACATATCTTTCTTGGTTGCTTGCTCTCTCTCCCTCTCTGTCGCTCAACCTACTCAACTACTCAAGTGTTCAAGTGTGTGTGAACTCTCTATCTTGACCTATATTTATAGTTTTAGTTGGGACCAAAACCCTAATCTATTTTTGAGATTACTCCTAGTTTAAGTCATGCGTGCATGAAATACACTTTTTAGACTCAACTGCTAAAAATAAGACTTTCACTTTTTAATTAAAGTGAATTACAAAATAGAATTTACTCTTCGAAAATATCTCAAACTACTTCTCACAGGTTCACATGGAACCTGTGTGGAAGTTCTTGTCCGAGTTATAATTCTCAACACTCCCTCTTAGGGAGGAAGGAAATCTGCACCAATCCAAGTTTGTCTGTGAATGCCTCAAACTTCCATTTTTCCTAGGGCTTGGTCAGAATATTAGCAACCTGGTGATCTATGGGAATATATTGGAGCTTCATTGCTCCCTTCTGAACCTTGTCTCATATGAAGTGATATTTGATCTCCATATGATTGGGCCTGTCATGAAACATTGGATTCTTAGAGAGTTTGATACAACTCCGATTATCACAGTAAATGACCGTGGGATCCAACTCTTGATCAAACAATCCTGCAAGTAACTTGCAAAGCTAGATGGCCTCACAACTAGTTGTACTGGTTGCCATGTATGTTGCCTCTGCTGAGCTAAAAGCCATGGAAGTCTACTTCCTATTGAACCAAGATATCATCGTTGATCCCAAGCTAAAGCAACACCCTAAGGTGTTTTTCCTGTCTGCTGCACTGTCTGCCCAATCTCAGTCTGTATACCCCTACAACTTCATTTCAACGTCTCCAAGATATCTCATACCATACTCTATTGTGCCCCTCAAATTCTTGGGAACATGTTTTGTTGCTACCCAATGCTCTTGCCTTGGCTCGACCACAAATTGACTCAAGGTGTTCACTACAAAACATATATC
>JASDQU010884011.1:21983-33895 GCA_032191745.1 Picea mariana | reverse complement strand
CAATTTTAGGTAGCCTCTTGTCTTCCATGTTGTTTAACTTGTTCTTATACATTAGGTATCTAGTCATAGCCATGCTCTCAATAGGGGAGAGGCTATCACCCTAATTATTAAGTCAAAATATAATATACCATTAAATATTTATAAATAATATATTTAAATTTCTAACTTATAATAATGAAAATATAAATATTAATTATAATTAGGTTTTAGTGGACGTTAATCATCATCATCATCATCATAAATCCTAAATATTAATAAATATTTAATAATTGATTAAGTTTGACTCAACCACTTTAAAGAATTTCTAAATTATGATGAAAATATAAATATTAATGAATATTTAATAATTAATTGAGTTTGACTTAACCATTATAAAATTGTGAAAGATGATCTAAATTAAATCAAATTCTATTTTTTTAAATGGTATACTTATATCTTATAAGTTTATCTAAATTAAATCAAATTCTATTTTTTTAAATGGTAGTCTTACATATTGTAAACAAGAAAGAAAAAGTTTATCTAAATTAAATCAAATTTCATATTTTTAAGATGATATTTTTATATTTTATAAGATTTACCTAAATTAATTTAAATTTTATAATTTTTAAATAGCATTTTGTTATTATGTAGGAAAGTCTTATTGTATAGTGAAATTGAGGGTTGGATAATTTCTACCCACAACACATTAGGTCAAGAATCTGTAATCTTTATGATAGTGAAAGGAATAAAGTGTCCTACCTATACTCAAATTAAATCACATTTCTCTTAATACTTTTAGATCCAAATAAAATTTTAAATATATCAAAATAAATCAATTATAATTTTAGTAGACATTAATCATCATTCATATATTTAAAATCTTCTATTTATAATAAAAAATAATAAAATTATGATATCAAACTAAAAAAATATTATTTAAAAAAAAAAATAAAAAACTAAAATACAAGCAAATCTAATTCAATCTACCACCAAGATTTTGCGGAGGTTAAAATAGTTCACCTACAAACTTAATGGAGGACTTATGGTTTACCTAGCCATTTCACCTTGGATAAATCGAATCTAGTTAATTCTTCTTATGAAATATCGTTTTATAAAAGCTTATAATATTATGTGATAATATATATATTTTTTTAATTATATTTTGGGTTTAATTCTTCTTATGAAATATCGTTTTATAAAAGCTTATAATATTATGTGATAATATATATATTTTTTTAATTATATTTTGGGTTGATATTATTCAAAATGTTGTAGAATATTTATATTTGAATATATTTTATAAAATTATGTATTTTTTTAATGGATGATATTATTCAAAATGTCGTAGAATATTGAAATATTTGATTTTTTAATAAAACAAATTAATTAAATATTATAATTTCTTATAAATATTATAATAAATATAAAAAATGTTTTAGAATATTTGAATATATTTTATAAAATTATGTATTTTTTTCATGGACGATATTATTCAAAATGGGGTAGAATATTCGAATATTTGATTTTTTATTTGTTTTTTAATATAATTTTTTAATTAATTATTATAATTTATTATAAATATTATAATAAATATAGAAAAGCATCCCATATATAATTACATAATCAATCTTTTAAGGTTGGCATATTGTTTTTATTTTATCTCGTTTTCATGATGTTTTAGGGATGTGACCATTCTATAAAAGGAAATGAAAAAGGATGTCAATCCTCTTTGTTTTAATATAAAGTTAATACTAATGAAAAAGGACGTTAATCTTTTTTTGTTTTAATATGAACTTAATAAATTACTTCAGCAGATTAGAATGTTTTTAAACAAGCTAGCTCCAGCAGGATACATCTTTTGTCAGAACAAACAACACTCTTCCAAAAACAAGTCAGATTGGGATCCTGAAAAGAGTCTGGAAACCAAACAAAAGAGTTTGGAAGAGTTGTCCAGCAGGATACATCTTTTGTCAAAACAAACAACACTCCTCCAAAAACAAGTCAGACTGGGATCCTAAAAAGAGTCTGGAAACCAAACAAAAGAGTTCGGAAGATGGTTTTAGGAGATGATATAGGACTTGAAGAAACTTGTGATTTGGCTCTTTGTGGAATGGTAGGTCAACTAGCCTACTCTTACCTAGCAGATCAACCCCTTGCAGATTGGGTTCTTCAGAACTGGGTCCCTATCCTTGCATATGCCCCTGAGGTACTCTCACTTACAAAAGGTTGGATGGGCTTCGTCTATAAGACCCCAGAGGATGTCTCCCTTCTATTGAACAAGTTTTGGGTTCTAGGTAGGAGTAGTCTCATGCTAAAAAGGTGGAGAGTGGCTTTTGACCCATTAACTGAACATTTCCAGCACAAACATCTATGGGTCCTCCTACCAGGACTGCCTATACAATTTTGGAATGAAGGGGCTTTCAAGGCCATAGGAAATGCTTTAGGGCGCTTCATTGCACTGGATCCACTATCTTTGACAAACTCCTCCAGAAAAATGGGCAGATTATTAGTGGAAATAGATATTCATGAGGGACTCCCAGAAGTTTTGGACATCAAATGGCGAGGGAGACACACCAAACAGAGATTGGACTACTAGGGTATCCCCTTCAGATGCAACTAGTGTCATTGTACAGGCCACCTCCGTAGGGACTGCAGTGGTAAGGTGTGTGAGGAAAAATCAGAGGACACCTTGGTTCAGAAAGATCCACCAAACTATATGATGGAAGGGGATTCAATGGGTGATTTTCCTGTACTCAGACCTTCAGATACAAGTTCAACAGCTGAGAGCTCGGACTCACTGACAAGTAAGTTATGTTACTACTGCCCTTCACTTTAATTTTCATTAACCCTGTGGGAAAGACAAGCTCTAGATAACTCGGGCTGGCTGACCCGTTCAAAGTCTATGGAAACTGCTCAAACAGGAAGAGTTATAAAGACTTCTGCTCTGGATAGGCCTATTTTAAACATTGAACCTGTTGTGGATTTGCTTCCCGCTCTGGCTACAAAACTTACCACTGGCACAGGCTCCATCCCGACTTCCCTACTCCCCTCCTCCTCCACTCAGCCTCCCCTCGACACTCCGACTCGTCCATTTGTCTCTTCGTCTGCTCATCCTGACACATATCCTCAGCCTCAAAACTTACCATTGACAGTTTCAATGAACCCGGAACCTTCTCCCCCTTCTTCTCGGCCAGAACCATCACAAACATCCGTTGAGCCAGGATTTAGGGAATCTACAGAGACTGTAAGTGACCTTTCACTGATACTTCACTCCCTAATACCTCTCCGTAATGTTACAGATGAAGTCACACCTCTTCCTACATATTTGGGAAAAAGGATTATTGATCCTTCAGGGTTCTCGGAGGCGACTAGCTCCAAAGCTATTCCATTGACTGCTGGAAAAAACTTTGCATGGTCCAGGGTTTAGCTCAGGAACTGTCACCTATTAAAACTAGAAGCAGCCAGAAAAAACTCTCTCAAACCACTGATCGGACCACAGAGACTACTACCTCTTCCACTGACTTGGGGCCTCTTAGAGAAATGAAAACCCTGGCCAGGTCTAAATAATCTTATTGCTCTCACTGAATGTTAGAGAGATTGGGGTCACCCTCAAAGCTGCCTCCTTCCGACGATTGATAGACCAATCGTCTCCTGAGATTGTTTTTCTTCAAGAAACTATGGTTTCTGCCCATAAAGCCAGATATTTCTTCTTTATTTTTCGCCCTTCCTAGGCTATCTGCGCTGTAAATTCCGTGGGTTCTTCTGGAGGCCTTCTTGTAGCTTGGGACACCAGATTCTTTGAACTGACACCTTTTTTCACAGTGGGCGACATTATGTTAACTGGTAGAAGTATTCTGAATAATCGGGTGATTACCTTACTGAATATTTATGGTCCTTGCTCAGCCCGGAAGATCTTCTGGAAAACATTGGAGGACAGTGGCATATTATCGATTAAAAATTTAATCATGGCAGGAGATTTCAATATAATTCTTAATTCTGATGAAGCTTGGGGAGGGGCACGTGCTGTATTAGATGACTTTTATAGAGACCTTTTCTCCTCCAAAAATCTCATTGACATCAAGCCTCCAAAACTGATGTCGACTTGGAGGAACGGGCGTACAGGCCAAAATTCAATTGCTAGACAACTAGACAGGGTGATGGTTGCTGAAGAACTTTTAACAGAGGTCGACATCTACAGGACATGGGTTGAGTTCCCATTTTTCTCTGATCATGCACCCATTTGCCTATATCTAGATTTAAAACCAGTTTTCAAAAACTATCCCTTCGAATTCAACGCCCATTGGCTAGAAGATACAGAGTTTGTGGATCTGGTTACAAAGGTTTGGAACGATCTAGGTTTCGTTTCCGAAGGCAGTGCTCAACGAAGAATCGTTCAGAAATTACATGCTCTTAAACTACAATCAAAGATCTGGTATAAGGAAAAAAACAAAAGAAACAAAGCCAGATTAACAGAGCTAGATGTTGATATAAAGGAGCTTATAAAATTGTTGACCAGAGACACCTTGAACCAAGTGGATGAGTCTTCACTGCGGCTGCTAGAATTGGAAAGAAACACACTACTTCTACAGGAGGAAAATAAATGAAGATTACGTAGTAGAGCTACCTGGTTGGCCAGTGGTGATTGCAATACAAAATATTTCCATAACTTCGCATCACACAATCGAGTCAAAAATTTATTTGGGACATCAAGGGTGAAGATGGAGAACTGGTCAATGAGGAATCCTTATTAAAGAAAGAAGTTGTTACATATTACAAGAATTTCTACAAAGAGTCAATCTGTCATAATATGGCTGAGCAATGTACATTGATCGAACACTTTCCACAGATGATTGATGAAGAAAACTCCAGAGTTTTATACAGTCTGGTCACTATGGAGGAGATGAAATCCGTGCTCTATCATTTCAAAAAGGAAAAGAGTCCGGGTCCTGATGGGTGGACCGTAGAATTCTTCACATATTTTTTTGATCTGGTCGGGGAGGATCTACTAGCGATGGTCGAAGAATCAAGAATATTGGGCTCTATTACAGAAGGCTTAAATTCAACCTTTCTCACATTGATCCCAAAGGTGAATAAGCCTTCCTCATTCAAAGACTTTCACCCTATCTCCCTTTGCAATTTATGTTATAAAATTATCTCAAAAATTATAATGAATCGAATCAAACCTTTTCTCTCTGTTGCTATTTCTCATGAACAGATGGGTTTCCTCAAAGGAAAACATATTTAGGACGCAATCGGTATAGCCCACGAGACACTACACAACATAAAAAAAAACAAGTTGAAAGCTCTGATCCTAAAATTGGATTTAAAGAAAGCTTTTGATTGCATTGACTGGGACCTTCTTAGAATGATCCTTCACAAGGTTGGATTGGGGCTTCATATAACAAACTGGATAATGTCTTCTGTCACTTCATCCATGTTTGTCGTTCTAATCAATGGAGAAGCTACCAATTTTTTCAGAAGTGGAAGGGGAGTCAAACAAGGTTGTCCATTATCCCCACTCTTTTTCATCCTGGTGATGTAAGGGATCAATCTTTTACTGAAGCATAGTTTTGAGGAAGGTCGATTATCAGGGATTAAAGTTGCTAGGCTGACCAAAATCCTTCATCTCTTATTTGTGGACGATGTCCTTATTTTATCAAAAGCCAGCATGGTTGAATGGCAAGTGATCGACAGCCTTATCAGTTTTTTCTGCAAAGTGTCAGGGCTTTTGGTGAATTTAACCAAATCCACTGTCCATTTCGAAGGACTATCAGACCTTGAGCTGATATCCTTCAAAACCTTGCTACCTTACTCATTTACTGATCTCTCACAAGGTTTTCGTTACTTGGGTTACTTCTTGAAGACAAACACACAACGTGCTGCAGATTGGGATTGGTTGGTTAATAGAGTCACAAACAGGATACATTTATGGTGCAACAGATGGCTTTCACTGGGGGGAAGATGCATTTTGGTTAAAATTGTTCTAGAAGGACAATCGGTATATTGGATGTCCCTCAAAGCTTTACCTCGGATGATTTTAAATAGAATTAGGAAATTGATGTTTCAATTTCTTTGGTCTGGTCATTCGGATACTCAACATCTTCATTTCTGTCGATGGGAGGTGCTTTCTAGGCCAAAAAAGCTCGGGGGTTGGGGCTTCCATAATATCCATATCTTTAATCTGGTACTAAGTGTTTCAAAACTGTGGAGGGTTTTAAATCAAACAAGTCTCCGGCAGAAGGTTGCCAGAAGCAAATACTTACAAAATACTACTTTCATAAACTGGCTTAGGCAACCTTCCCACCACTACTCTTCTGCATCGAAAATCTGGCACTCCCAGTCATTGTCCACTGGTTTTGTTGGTGTCCTGGAGCCGACTCACTTGTTGTTGTTGGTTGCGATAAGATATTGGGACTGGGCGAAATATCACTCCTCTCTGTTGAGCTCTTAACAACATTAAACGCAAAGAAAATCACCACACTGTCACAAGCATCACTTGTAACCGATCCTTTCACTTTTGCTACGGTTTGGAGAAATAGCGATGAGCTGGGGATTTTAGACACTCTCACCAGCGAATGGAACAACTACTCTTCGGATCTCAGTCAAGCTGGAATTACATTCTAGGAAGGCACGATAGACCAACTACTTTGGATCGGTGGAGACTCGTCTGGTTCTCTCACAGTAAAAAACTGCTACAAAACTATCATGTCAACTCAACAATTACCATTGAGGAGCGGGTGGAAGGCTAGTTTCTGGAAATGGAGAATTCAGTTGAAAATTCTTCTATTTTTCCGGCTGGCCACCGAGTTTAAAAGACTAACATGGGACACATTACAAAGAAAGGGGTGGGTGGGACCGGGATTGTGCCCACTGTGCAGAGCAACCACCGAAGATAACTCTCATTTATTCATTAACTGTTATTTCACACAGGTAGCCTGGGCAAAGGTCCTTTGCACACTAAAACTGAACGTTTCATGGAGCGGACAAAATTTAACTGATTGTATGGAGTCTTGGACGAGCATCAAAGCCGCTCCAAAAAAACTCCCTGTCTTGATGTGTTGGTACCTGTGGCTAGAACGGAACAAAGCCCTTTTCGAAGGGAAGTCACCAACAATCACTTCGGTTGTCCATCAGACACTAATTCTGCTCACTAAACTTCCAACAGCTGTAAAATTGCAAGCTATTAGGCAGTCCCCGATTTTTCGATTAACTGGTTACACCGTGGCCTTTTTTGAAGGGGCTTCCTCAGCTGGCGGGTCAATTTGTGGGGCAAGTGGATCACTGAAATGGACAATTGGACCGGACATCGGATGGATTTTTAATTGTGGCACAGGTTCTAATACAAAATTCGAATTAGTTGGAGCATGGGCTACATTTGCCATGGAAAAATCACTGAATATTCACCATATTCAAATTTTTGGGGATTCCCAAGTAGTCATTGAATGGCTGAAACAAAAATACAATCTCCAGGCGGTCAATATAGAAGGCTGGAAGCGACGTACTCGGGATCTGGCAGCATCATTCCAAAAAATCAGCTATCAACATATCTACAGGGAATCAAACGAAGAGGCAGACAAATTATCCAAATGAGCTCCTTCGGCACTAAAGGGAAGATTAAACTACTTCAACTGGGATGGAGAAGTTGAGAGCTCTCATCAGTTCATAAAATTTTTCTAACAGACTTCCTCACTCGCTCCATGGACAGGACTGCATTTTATGGATCGATCTTGACTAGTATTTCTGATTTTTGTATTTTTCCCACTTTATGGTTCTATAACCAACCTTTTCCTATTGTTGTGTTCTTCTTTGCTATGGTTGTTTGAAGTAGAGATCACTCGAGGGTGTTGTATTCCCTTCATTCAAGAAAGAAGACTTTCTTGGATCGTTGGCCAGCTGTTGTAAACAAAAAATTATTCAATATAATTTCGTGTGAATTTTCTTCTGAAAAAAAAATAAAAAATAAAAAATTAGCTCCAGCAGAGTTTTACTATAATTAAAGATAATTTGCTTTGTTAAAGTAGAGATTGTCTTGCAAAGTATGAGGGTGATCCCTCACCCTGTAAGTGCTTCAAGAGTATTTAAGGGTAACAATGCAAGGGAAGCTTGAAATTGAAAAGTATGATTGTTGGAAATTATGGGTTTCTCCGGAGTTATGAAAAAAAGAAGAAGTATTAGGTTGTTTTGTATTGTGTTTTATTTAAATGATATGATTTCAAAAGAGGTAAAAAAAAAATAAAGGTTTTGGTTCTATAATAAAGCTAAGGTTTTGGTTCTATAATAAGGCTAATATTATGTTAAGTTATTTTTATATTGTGTTTTATTTAAATGGTATAATTTAAAAAATATATAGTGGACTAAAATATTTAAGTATTTTGAGTTGTATGTAAAAGGTTTTGGGGAGATTTGTTTAGTGTTTTATTTAGTTATGTTAAGCATTATAATTACTATAATTAGTTGTAACAAATTTACTTTGAGTATAATTTTCAAAATTCAGGGTTTACATATATGTAAAATATAGGAAATGTTTCAGAATTTCCCTGAGTGGGTTTAATGGTTAAGAACATGTGTTTCCTCTTAAGAGATTACAAGTTCAAATCCAAAGGGGGTAGGATATGTATACCTCCATAGATTATTATTATCATTATTATAATTATTATTATAGAATAAGATTAAATGTACATATTTAAAGATTTTAATGAAATAATTATTTTTCAAACATAATATCTACATCATAATAAAATAATTATTTTTCAAACTTACTATTTACATCAAAAAAAAAAAAATATTATATAGTCTTATTATTGACTTTAAAACATATTTAGAAAAAAAAAAAATTAATTTTAAAACATATTTAAAAAAAATAAATTAATTTTAAAACATATTTAGAAAAAAATTGATTAATTTTAAACAATCAAAATTAAAAAAAAATTAATAATAATTAAAAAAATTAGTTAAAATTAATTTGTGTATGAAAAACCATCTATATATGGAATACAAACTAAAACCCTGAAATATTTTACATATGAATATCAAACCATGAAAATTTCTAACAAAGTATATATTATCATTATATGTGTTTGCTTAATAAATTTGGTACAACATATAAATCATTAAAAAAGACTATCATTTTGTTTAAAAAAGACTGTCATTTCGCGGATCTTTGAGACAAATTTATTATAAGATGGTCTTATTGTCATTAGCATGACATCTTTTCGATCACAGTTTCTAACTTTCAAACCAAAAAACTAATTCTGAGTACTTCTATAGGGATAGATCCTTACAAAAACTCATAACAACAGACAAGTTTTAGAAAGCATAGAAACACTAAACTAGAAAAGTTTAAGATCAATATTCACAATGTCCTAACCTGTCAGATTATGGTTCATTTCGGCTGGAATTTGTTGAATTGTCTCTCCATCCCTGTTCCCAGAAGAGCCAATCGAAGGGTGTGCCATTGCTGGAACAACTATCTGAAGGGTGTCTAGCTCACCAATAACGTGCATGTGCAAAATACTCTCATTCCTCAACTCTACAATCTATTTCCGTTGATGATGAATCGTTTTCATTAGCAAGGTGACTTCCTTGTCCTTATTCTCCTCTTGAGCCCATGAATATGAAACCAAGTCAACAATGCTAACCTTGTTTCCTTGAATTAAGATTTCCTACACCCACAATTGCCTTTTTATCTCTGTAATTTCACAACCCATACAACACCCCTCATGAGTATGCCCTTAAGTCATTGTTGGCAGTCTCTGGGCAACTCAGTCCACAGAATCCCAAGTAACTTCTACCTAACCAAATTTGCCAATTACAATTGTGGAAAAGAAACAAATACTCTTTTTGCCCAAGATCTTCAAGTTTCTCACCACATTCCTTAATGCATTAGCTTGACTAGAGTAAACCCAATTCTAAACACAATCCTCAGAAAAAACCATATACCTAGAACCATCAAAACTCAACAAAAGCAATGCTCCTACCATTAACTTTTGAAAAACATCATCCATAAAGAAAATCTCATACAATTCTCCAAAACATCATCCATAAGGAAAATCTCATGCAATTCTCCCTGAATTTGGAAACCCAAAATTTCCTACGTGGGTTATCATTATCCCACTTGCTCTACTCATAAATACGATGAGTGATAGATAATTTGGATCCATAACCACCCCTTTGTGTGTTTCACTACTCACGGCATGGGAGAAGTCGAGCACTACATGTGAAGTGGGGCCTCGACTATCAAACATGATTGCTTCAAATAAACGAATGTCGCATTCAAGGTTCCTTAAATCATGTGGTTTCAAAACCTTTTGGACCAAAGATTTAATTATTTTTTCCATTAGGGGATTGGTATTCTTTTTGTGCCTTTTAGATCCTTTATTACCCCTTGCTCCATCTTCATTGGCCAAGTTATCTTCCCTTTCATTTAAATACCTTAACACATGACAATACTCAATATTTTTTATTCTCTTTGCTTCTTTTCGGATCTTTAATATGTTTTGCACTATAGTGCTTTGATTTTGAACTATTCCTCTCATCATAGCTTTAATTAGTAGCTTTGAATCTCTTATGACAAGAACTTTTTGCCTTTTTGTGTGGGCTTGCCTTTATTCATTTCAATTCAAGCAAAAGACCTAATGCTTCATTTTTGTCTTTTTGTGTGGGCTTGCATTTATTCATTTCAATCTAAGCAAAAGAGTTAACGCTTCATTTTGATTGTTTGTTATTCTATCTAAACTCCACAGAAACTAATTTTCTTATTTTCTTTAGGGATCAAAAATTATCTCTCCTACTCGTATCATTCTTATGGTGACTTTTTTTTGTCAGGCTACAAATCTTATGGAAAACTCTCAAGTACTTCCTCTCATTTCAAGGATGGTACCCAAGGTAAACCCTATAATCTTCTCAACAATTCATTTACTGGAAATGAACTTGAATGGGGAGGATAACAATCATTCCTCCCAACCACCCGAGCTAAACCCAATTGACATACTTTTTGTTATTATTATGTGAAAAAAATGCATTTTAAGTGAATACTTCATTGCACCGATAGTAGAAGTGAAATGCATTTTACAATTGAGTGTAAGAGAGATGTGAAAAGTTTATGCCTACCATTAATGTGGTAAGTGAGATAAGTACTTGACCCCATAAAATATTTAAAATATTTTTTTAAAAAATAACAACATATTAAGAATGAGAGATGTAACAATAATGGTTATAAATCAAAATATTAAAATAAATAAAATATGTAATTAACAAAAGAAAATTTAAGAAAAGGATACCAAGCATATATAAAATTAGCATGAAGGATAAAAAGTTAAGCTTTCGCTCATTGAGAATATGGTTATGATTAAGTACCTAATGTATAAGATAATTAACATGAAGGATAAAAGGCTTCCTAGCATCACTTCAAATTCCAGTAAAACTCACTTAAGGCTTAAGGGAGAATGGCATAAGGATGTTGTTTCCTATATAAACCAATGGGGGATTCAAGAGGATGACACTCTTCAAAGTATTGATAATACCATAAGAGCTATCACAACTATATTTGAGAAGAAATTATGCTGTCACAAAGAAATAAAGAATAAGTGAAAGTTAATGTACTATAAAGGCATCATTAACCTTAAGCTAGAAGAGAAAACATATATTTTTTTTATTGCTAGCTTAAATAAGAAAATTAACATTGCTAAAAAAAGAATGAACTCTCACAAGCTTCACAATGAAATTGAGTGTTCAACAAAACCTGAAATGCTTTGGGAAGAAAGAATTTGTAAAATTTGTGATACTAAGAAAGTAGAGGATGAAAAACACTTTATCTTAGAAAGTCCTTCTATGCACACAATAGGGCTTAATTTTATAATATATGTAACACTAATGATCTTCACAACATGTTAACTCATGAAAACCAAAGAGAGCTAGAAAATGTTATTTACAAT
>JASDQU010884009.1:23033-47143 GCA_032191745.1 Picea mariana | reverse complement strand
ATGGTTGATGCTCTTGTTTATGGTACAGATTGATATCTGTTGAGGATTGTTGCCTCATCATAGTTGGTGATGAGAATGTAAGCTAAGTCTTTCATATAGAGATGGTGTTCTTGTAGAGTTGTACTCTATTCAGTTGTTACTGAAAAACCCCCGAATTGAAGTCGATAATAAAAAGAAAAATTGTACATACATCTTGTGTTCCTTGTGGAGATGATTTGTTGATGATATATTGCTGATATATGTTGCTGATATGTATTCACATCTAACTGATTATTAATGATAGCAATGAGTAATGAGTAAATTTCTAATGCTAACTAATGAGTTTTTTGGAAGAGGGAAGTTTTGGGAAAAAGATCCCCACACTCAATCACCCCCCCCCTCTAAGTGTGTTAGGTGTGTCCAACACTGCGTTGGACAATCAATTTCCTTTCTCTTGGTGTTAGATGTGATGGTAGTTTCCCAGCTGCCAGATAATTATCCACATGAGCATACCATGGTGTTTTAATAGTGACCGCAAACAGGTGTTCGTCTGTAAATTATTCTTCCACTGTTATAGAATCATCTATTTTGGGTACGCAGGACAAGAAATCGCCGACAATATTCCCTCTTCCAGGCCTATCCTTGATGGTGATGTTGAATTCCTGCAATAGTAACAACCACTGAGTATCCCGTCCATTAGTGATTGGTTTGCTAGCTAGATATTTAATAGCATAATGATTAGTATACAGATAATTGGGTAGCCTGTTATATAGTGGCAGAATTTATTAATAGCATGTATAATGGCTAAAAATTCTTTTTCTGTTACTATATAATTTAATTCAGCGGGAGTGAGATTTTTGCTAATAAAGTAAATAGCATAATTTTCTTGTATTCTTCTTGTCCAAGGACAAAACCTATGGCTATATCCGATGCATCTGCAGAAATATGAAATGACAATTTCCAGTTTGGTCCTCTCAACACTGGTGTTGTTGAGACCATCTTTTTAAGTGCTACAAACGCAACATCACACTTGTCAAACCACTGAAATTCCGCATTACCAGTTAAATCATGTAAAGGTGCAGATGTTCTTGAAATTTTTTCTATGAATCTATGGTAGTATCCTGTAGTGCCAAGGAAACTACATACCTCAGTTTGTGTACGGGGCATAGGCAGATTAAGGATTACCTCTATTTTTTCTGGGTCTACCTTGATTCCCTCTACAGAAACATAGTGTCCCAGTACCACAGCTTCGGTCATCATCATATGACACTTTTCATGGCTCAAACATAGCCTAGTAGCAATGCATCATTCTAGTACCTTCTCTAGATTTCTCAAAACTTGATCAAAATCAGTGCCATAAGGGGTGAAATAGTCCATGTAAACTTCAAGTCCTTCATTAATCAGATCAGAAAATATGCTCAAAATGGCCCTCTGGAATGTGGCTGGAGCATTACATAACCCAAAAGGCAATACTTTGTATGAAAAGGTTCCCTAGGGACATGTAAATGTAGTTTTATCTTGGTCTTTTGGAGCAATTTGGATCTAATTATAGCCACTAAAACCATCTAGGAAGGAGAAGAACTGCTTCCCTGCTAAAGTTTCAAGGACTTGATCAATAAAGGGTAAGGGAAAGTGGTCCTTCTGAGTAGCTTTATTGATTTCTCTGTAGTCTACACAGATTCTCCATTTTCTGTTCTTCTTGGGGACGATTACTAGTGGGGAACCCACTGACTATCTGAGATAGGATATATAAAATCAACATCCAACAATTTTTGTAACTCTTCTTTAACAACATCCTTGAGATGAGGGTTCAATCTTTGTTGGCGTTGTCGGATGGGTTGGGCATCTTTATCAATATAGATATGATGTGTACAGAGTTGGGGATCGGTGACCTTCATGTCAGGATATTCCCAAGCAAAAGCCTGTTGATATTTAGAAAGGATCTAAATTAATTTGTGTTGTTGTTTCTCATTTAAATTAGCATTAATATTTGGAAACCTCCTTGGTGCAAGTTCAACTGATTTGTTGTTATGGACAACAATAATGGGGATATTTTGTTCCATCAATGCTTCCAAAGGATCTCCCTGTGCTTCATTATCTAACACAGCTTTTAACATTTGACATGTTGGATTGCTTATAATGGTTGGGTTGTTAATGAAGCTATTGATCATATCATCTTCTAGTTGGTTCTTGAGTCTGAGGGCTTCTTACAATGTGAGAGGAGATCGTAGATCCTTTTCTGGATATCTAGGTGGTGGCAACTGTTGATGTATAATAAGAAGACTTGGTTTAGATGGAGGATACAGGATGAGGTTATTTGTAGCACTTCCTCTAGCAATAGTCATGCTTCCTGTGCGACATCCTATGTATGCATCTGTAGTTGTGAGCCATGGTATTCCCAGTATTAATGGGTGTCCATCAAGTCCACTTCTTGGGTTGATAATAAGGAAATCAATTGGGTATTCCAAAGATTCGACTGATATTTCTATATCTTGTAATGTGTCAATTGGTTTAACCACTTGTTATAACCCTAATTTGCACTAGACATACTTACCTGGCATCAAGCCATCTCAGATTCCTTCTTTTCAAAAACACTACTGAAAAACTCTTCTTAAAAACCCCCTTTATAAAGGCCCACGCACCCTGCTCCATTATTGCACACGAGTACACGCTAGCTGCCCCAATACATCCCGCGGTACCTACAAAAGCATAGAAAAAGGAAAGTTGTTGATGGAACACACAGATTTGGGCAAGTTAACTAAACCTTTCGGCCATGCATGGCCGGTCATTCGACCAAATACCTATCTCCTTCTAGCCTATAAAATAAGGGGTAAGGGTCCCATTTGAAACGAGGAAAAACATAGTAAAGAAACTCTACCCGAATTCGTATTCCCCTTTCCCCAAGATTCTACAACCATTTTGTGATTTCAACAAAGAAGAGAAGCAAGTGTGTTAGCAGTAGGTGCACAGTAAAAGAGGAGCCCAGGGCCAGATTCATGGAGTAGTGGTTGGCTTCATCATTATCAGCCTTGGGAGGAGATTTGCAGTCAAAGAGCGACCAAGCATGAAGAGGGATCGATACCAAACGTTGTAAATAAGGTATGTTCACTTGATCTTCTTAACTGTGTATTTGCTTAAGAATAATGGGGATTAGGTCTAGGATGATGGTAAAAAGTAGGAATCTTTAGGTCTTTTCTGCATGCATGATAAAACCCTAAGTCTTAGTCCATAGGTAGATTTCCCACTCACAATAGAATTAGTGACCATACTGGGGATCTCTAGGGTTTTTTGGGAGACTTTTTTGGGTATTTAAAAAAAAAAAATTGGTTTCATTACTTGTTTTTAGAGTTTCTGCAAGAGTCTGAGCTAGTAGAGATTCTGGTCTTCCATACCAGTATTCCCTGCTTTCTTTGCTTGGTTGCATTTTCTTTTCAAGAAGTCATAGAGGTACACATGGTCTATATAAGGCCTGCATGCGTGTACATGCACCCAACCTTCACACAACCCGCGTGGACACACTAGCTGATGAAGTGACAGTAGCGTGGCTAGGTTCAATTTTTTTTTATTAAAGAGGTAGTCATCCTCTTCTTTGTCAGAAGTGATCCTTCTCAGGGGTTTTCCAAAACTCATTCTTGTCTCTGTTTTTGCAGTTTGTATCTTAGGTACCACCTCAGATTGGTTTTGTTCTATGAAATTTTCCTTGAATTGTTTTTCTTTTCTGACAAAGTAAGTTTCTGAGTCTTCAAGAGATTCTGGTTCTCAATACCAGTAGTCTTTGCCAATGCTTCATTGCTTGTCTTTTCATTTTTGAAGAGTTGCAGAGGTACACGCGGCCTGCATAAGGTCTACATGCATGTACACGTGCTCTGACCTTACACATCTCACATGCACACGCTGGTTGTTGAACTGTTAGCAACATGCCTGTTGAGACATTTTTTGTTTAAGGAGAGGCAGTCATCCTCGTCCTTATCAATAGTTATACCTCTCAAGGATTGCATTGATTTAATCTTGGTCTTTGTCATAGAATTCGACAACTTAGGTCTGATTACAGCATAGCTTGCTTTTTCATTAAAATATTTCTTTTGTTTCTTAGCTTTTTTAACTTATTTTTAGCTTGAAATTTTGAGAAAAAAAAATTTCCCCCTCATGGTCAAGGGGGGGGGGCATGAATCGTGCATTCATCAGTTTCTTTTATAATATTTTGTTACTTCTGCTTTGATTGGAAGAAAATATATAAAAAAAAAAAATAGCTTGTTAGTTCTCTTTCTTTCTTGGCATTTGCCTTGCATTGTTATTTGAAAAAGAAAAAGAAATTAGTATAGTGTTGTGTTTTCTTCTCATCTTAAAAGCATTTCAAAAAAAAAAAAGCAAGATAATCCTTCTTTGCTAGCGTTTTTATCATTTATTTTTTCTGCAAGAGTCTTAACAACATCAGTTGCACTATCGTACCCTTTTGAGTAAATCAAGCCAGTAAAAAGAACGCTAATTAAAATTTACTAGACTTTATGTTTGTGGGGTCCATCAACTAGATTAGGCTAGAGCCTTGATTTAGGTTGGAGAGGAAGCTCTTCAAGGCTATAAAACAAACATACGAGTCTGTGCTAAGGAGTGTAGAAGTCCATTAACGTGGAAATTATCCGAGACCCCCCTCTAACACAGGGGCTAAACACGAGGTCATGTGCGGAAAGGTAGTGGAGATAACCCCTACAAAGTCAGACCAAGCATAGTGGGGAACACATATAGAGGACTTGTCTTGGGATTACGTTGATCGCATTTTCCACGGAGCTTTGTGGGTCTAGAATCCGTTCGAGGTCGTCAGTCGTCTTCCAAAACAATTTCTTTTGATACCCTTGATAGGTTTCGGGCTTGATACCCTACTCATTGTTGTCCACCCGACTGTCAAATGTACCCACCTGGTGATTGTTCACGAGCTGGCAACCTATTAGCCTTTATTTTAGGGACTTACATAGGTGACCGCGGGGGTATACTGCAGTACCTAGGGCAGACACCAGGCCACGCTTTACAGATTATACCCGGAGGGTGCTTCCGTATTCAAGCTTCACTTGCACCGGTAAGTTTCTCTAGTGTTGGTTGGTGTAACTGTTCTTCCAACTAGTTAGTCGTTTGCTTGATTTGACTTTAGGAACTTTTAGTGTGTGCTCTATGCTCCCTAGTTTTCCATAGTGAGTTAGTCCGTTGTGGCTTTGGGTCTTTGACCTAGGGTGGTAGACCGCCCACTCTGCCGGTTGAGAGGACTTTTTAGTCTTTCGCTTAGAAACATGGAGCCGCCTCTTTATAGGCGTTGTTTTGATAACACTAGTTCTTCAAAGTCAGTGTGTGAGACTTTTACGGATTTGAACAATCCCACAAGGGGAGAACCTCTGCATAAGATCTTCATGGATAAAGTTCTTGATGATACCAACCAAGGAACCCTTTCAAAATGGGATTCTTGTGCTTTTCCTTTCTTCGGAAACGTTGGTGTCCCTTTGATGGCCAGTTTGTACATTCCTGGGTTGAATGTGGGACTACCGGTTTGGTTGGGTACCATTCCAAATGTCCGGAATTCTCTTGATGCTTCTCAGTTAAGCACCTTAATTCATGGGAACCTTGTTGATGTTTTTTCATCAGCAAAGTCTTCTCCTCCTCCTTCTCCAGCCTTTGGTGAAAGTATAGTTACTAGTAACCAGAAGTCTAAACGAAATAGAAAGAGGAAGAATAAGAAGAAGAAATCACCAACCTCTGCGAGTCATGTTGGAGATAGGTCGACAACCTCTGCAAGTCACATTGATGACCAACACCCACCCTCTATAATTTATGTTGGGGGCATGCACCCACCCTATGCAAGTCATGCTGGGGGAAAAAGTCCAGTCCCTACTAGTCATACTGGTAATAGGTCTGTAGCCTATGCGAGTCATGTTATTGACCCATCACCAACCTCTGCAAGTCATGTTGGAGATGTGAAACTAGCCACTGCCAGTCATGATGGAGGCATTGATTCTATTGAGAAACCTAGATGAATAGGATGTAAGCCTAAGTTCCCTTGTAAGCTTTGCAAGGGAGATCACCTTACTCATTTGTGCCCTGGCATTCTAGAGGTACACAGATTGTGGTCCCTGTCTACAAGTTCTTCTGATTCTGAGTCTTCTGAGGTTTCCTCACAGTTTATTCAAACATTAGTTGAGAAAGAGGTCATGTCGATGCAGTCATCGGCTGATCCCACTCTTCTTTTAGGGGGTGAGGTGCCTTTAGACCATGTAGTCTCTCATCCTATACAACCATTGGTTGAGAAAGTGGTCATGCTGATGCAGTCATCCGCTGATCCCACTCCTCTTTTGGGGGGTGAGGTGCCTTTAGACCATGTAGTCTCGTAACCTATTCATCCATTGGCTGAAAAAGTGGTTATGCTAGTGCATTCACTGGATGATCCCACTCTTCTTTTGGGGAGTGATGTGTCTACCGACTATGTTTTTAGCATTTCTGGTTCAGTATTTTCAGAACAAGAGGGCATTCTGCTCATTCTGAGAACACCCCCTCCAAGCCCTAGGATGGTTTCCTTTGATTGGAATGACCTTGTTGAGCCTCGTCTTCCTTCCTATGCACCCTTTAAAATAAGGTTTGAAGTTAATTCAACAAACATTTATCGATGTATTGTGGATGAAGGAGCCTCGACAAGTATTTTATCCTCCTCAGTTTGGAAAGTCTTGGGTTCTCCCGAGCTTGTGTCTTCTTCACATGAGTTGTTGTCTTTTGACAGATGTCCTAGTGAATATTTGGGGGTTCTTCCTCAGTTTCCTATCTCGCTAGGTGGGAATATTGTCTGTGTCAATGTTATAGTGGTGCAAGGCCCGTTAGATTTCAACATGCTTCTTGGGCGTGATTATGTATATGCTATGAACGCTGTGGTATCTATGCTCTTTCGGGTGATGAATTTCCCTCACAATGGAAGCATTGTCACTATTGACCAGCTGGCATCTGATAATCACCATCCTAATTCAACGTTAGTTCAGGCTTCCCCTTTATATGTTCCTAGTGTTCATGTAGACTCCACCCCGCCACGGGTTAATTATGTGGTATCTTATCCTTGGTGTTCAATTGCTTCTGAGAAGGAACTTGTGCAATCATGTTTTCCCTCTCGAGACTTGGTCCCAACAATTGATCCATTATTTTATCCAATGGGTGCATGGGAGCCCTCGCTTCCTCCTCTTGGTCCAAGTGAGCTTGAGTATCCTTCTGAGTCTGATCTTGTTGTTTTTATATCCTCAAGCCCTCATGGCTATGATTCTTCACTGATAGACTCTACTAGTCCTGTCCAGAACCTCCATCGTCATCTAGAGTATGGTCAGTTTACTTCACCCTTTGGGACTGTCGAACCTTGTTTGCGTGATTTATCAGATTTTGAATTGCCTTAAGATGGGGCTATCCTTGAAGCCATGACTACGATTTCTATACCACGGGAGGACTTACACCATGGTTTGTATTTTATTCCCTTTTGGGAGAGTTTCTAAGTTGACTATCGAAGAGACTCTTGGTCGGAGTCTAGCAGCAAGCTCTACCTGAACCGGTTTCATACATGAGTCATAGCCCCCATGGGTCTTCTTTTAAGCCCTTTTCAGACCCTCTAAAAATGAAAAGATTTATGAGCGATCTTGTTTCCCTTCATGCTCGTTAAACGAAAATTTGAAGGCACATCTATCCGACGATAGTTTACCCCTTTTTCGGTCTAGATGGTCAACTGTACAAACAAAGGTATACTCTAGAGGCCTCGGATCTCTAGAAGAGTACCCTAAGGTATAATTTTAACCCTTTTTAGGGCCTGAGGGACAAAATTTATGAAAAAGAAACCCCCATGGAGTCCATAGTTAAGTTCTTTTCAGACTCCCTAAAATTGAAAAGATCATCGAGTGACCTTATTCTTTCACACTCGTTAAAATGGTCCAGAATAACATTCCTGATGGAGTCCATAGTCAAGCATTTTTTAGACTCCTTAAAATGAAAAAATGGTCGAGTGATCTTGTCTTTATCACACTCGTCAAAATGGTTTTGAATAGACGTCTTGTTGGTTCTTGATTACCCCTTTTTTGAACCGACTAGACTACCTTCGAAAAAGGTACCCCATCGGAGTCTCCTTTTACATTTTTTCAGACTCTCTAAATATGAAAAACTGTCGAGCTTACCTTCTCTGGGCTCATTAAACTTACATCGAAGGACATTACCATTGTGTGTCTTATTAATTGCATTTTCAGACTCACGTCTTTGGCCTAACGTCGGCTCCATGTTTCTCTCAACCGAACCATCTAAAACATGCCTTATACGCAAGCCCTGTAGCACTTTGCCTTTGCGTCTTGACACCTTTGGCCCCATGAGGGATTTTTTTCGAGTGTCCTTTCTTTGAAAATCAGTCTTGTCCTTGTGCCTTGAACTCGTATGTTTGCGACACTCATTCCTCCTTTGTAACGTAGCATTCTTTTATTCTTTTTCACAAATTATTGAAAAAGACAAAAAAATCAAATATACCCCAAAAAGAGGAAGGGAAAAGTATTTTCTTTGTATTGGAAGCACAATGAGTCACCCTTGGATAAAGCACATCCTTTATTTTATTCATCAAGCCCTGGCATTTAATATGACCTTAGGAAGTTGTTCCCACTACATTGAGTTGTGTCCTCCTCCGTTTGGTTATTCTTCCAAACATATGGAGAGTTTGTGTTGCTTCCTACCTCGTGAACTTATGTTAATGCCATTCTGCCTAAGTCTCATATTTTGTTGTGCTATTGTCCAAGGGAATTTTTTACCAAGATTGAGTCGGCCCATCTATATTTTGTCTCTTTCCTTCATGCCCGGCCATCTCGAAGGTCCAATCAAGTCTTTGTTATAAATCCACGAAGCCCTCAACCTGATCATCAAGATCCTCTAGTCCATGACCGACGAGCTGTCAAAGACCTCTAGGTAGTGAATTCGTACACTCATATTACACTCCTACCCGAGTTTTGAAGATTTTGAAGTTGATTCTCGATCTCTGAAGATATCATCTCCAACCATCAGGCCTTATCATCTTCTAGAAGATGGATACTATAAATGTATATTTTTTTTATTTCAAGATGTAGATCCGCTGTGTATTGCTCGCGGCTACACTTTATATAGTTATATGACATGGATCTATAGTGTATTTGATTGGTAGCCATGGTTTTATCTCATTTCAAGCATGGGTATGCCTGCCTCGGTGAGACAATTGTTATTTTGCAGATGGCATCTCTTGAATTCTGGTCCCTGGGCTCCCTGGTTTGGCACATTGATAAAGATTGGTAATGTATTTCGGCCATCAGATGCTCTTCTGACCTCACACATTAGGGGGCATCTATTATAAACCTAATTTTCACCAGACATACTTACCTGGCATCAGGCCATATCAGATTCCTTCTTTTCCAAAACACTACTGAACAACTCTTCTTAAAAAAACCCTTTATAAAGGCCCATGCACCCTGCTCCATTACTGCATGTGTGTGCATTCTAGTTGCCCCAATACAACCCGCGTGTACCTACAAAAGCATGGAAAAAGGAAAGTTGTTGACGGAACACACAGCTTTGGGCAAGTTAACTAAACCTTTCAGCCATGCATGGCTGGTCTTTTGACCAAATACCTAGCTCCTTCTAGCCTATAAAAGAAGGGGTAAGGGTCCCATTTGAAAGGAGGAAAATCACAGTAAACAAACTATACCCAATTGAGCACTCCCCTTGTCCCAACCTTTAGCCTTCCTTGTGCAAATAGAAATATAGAGAAAAGCAGTTGTAGGACAGTTGGAGAGGAGCCTAGGACCAGTTTCGAGGAGCAGTGCCAACCACATATTGTAAGTTTACTCTTGTGAAGATTAATACAAAAATGAATACTTTTCCCGTCCCGCCATATCATGTGTTCAAGTTGAATGTTTATTTTATGATATTGTCACAACTAACCCAACAATTAGTATATGAAATGCATGTTCCCATATTTTTGTTTGTTCATGTGTGAATGCAGGTCAGCTTTGGGAGGAGGATTGCAATCAAAGAGCGAGTGAAAGCAAAGGATAGACATCAAACAAAGGACTTAAGGTAGAGTTACCGAATCTCATTTACACCTTTGTATTGCATGAATGTGGGGTTTTGTGTTGGGAGAATAGGAAAGAGTAGAGGCCTTTGAAACGGTCATTTTCTGCATGCATTATTAGAGCCCTTAAATTCTAAGTCCGTATGAGGGATTCCCACCCACAACACCACTGATATATCAACCAATTGTAACATAATTGAAGTAGGTTCGAAGGAGGTGAAACCCGGGATATTACAAGTCTCGATGGTCAGGATATTAATGGTTGCCCCAAATCTACTAGTGTATTTGGAAAATAACAAGCACTATTACCACAGAATTCCCTGGGCCTGTATACTTGACCGTCTCCTACTTGCCCAAAATAAGATCTGACAAGGCTCCTACCACATGAACAGTTGATGGATTTTTGGCTTTCCTAACAGGATTCTTCCCACATAATTCCTTAATTGTCTTTGCATAAATTGGGATTCCTTGCAGAGCCTGTAGGAGTGGTATCTTAACATAAAGATTCTTTAGTTCCCCTACAATGTCGAAGTTAGGATATCCAACTAGATTTCCCATCATTATCCTTTCAGGAAATGAGGGAGGAGGAGTTGCATCCTCAACAGGGTTTTGTGGCTCGACTGTATTTCCCCCCTGTTCTATTTCTTCCGTTATGACCACAGTTGAGGGTGTTATTGCTGGTTGTATATCTTCATTCTCCTGCTCTTGGTGAATGTTACTTTCTTCAAGAGAAATTATGCGCCCTGACCTCAATCGAAGTTCATTGCACCCTACTGAGTTGATTTCCTCGTCCAAATTCTCGATAATTTGTACAAGTTGGGCTAGTCTATTATTAGGATTTGGATTGGGTTGAGCTGGTAATTGATAACGCATTTGAGGCTTAGGGTTCTAAGGTAATTAGAGTGGTTCTTGAAAAGTGGGCTGATCTTGGGGAGCCATCCCCATGGGGCGCTTCCAGTTCTAATTCCAATTGGGGGCTTGGGAAACTGTGCTAGTCCACTGTGAAGGATAGGTGTTATTACTTGGATTTTTCCAAGATGGGGCAGGGTATTACGAATTAGGTCGGGTGGGATTTGCAACTGAATGATTTGGCTAGGTGAGATTTGTAGCAAATTGATTGGGCTAGGGTGCAGTAGGATATTGCTGAGACTTCCAGGTATGATTAGCAAATGGCTGGCCCTGCCATGTGTTTCTATAACTTTGTTGTTGATTATACTGTTCAGAAAGAAAGAGGAAGGATCCTGTAGCGTACCTGGGGGACGAGCCTTCCATTGGCGACGTTGAGCCACCATATATACTAGTTTTGTTTCCTCTTCTTCCTCTTTAAAGACAACTTTTAATCCTGGGAGTGATGGTCATTTCTCTGTTGCATGGTATTTGGCACAGATAGTGCACACCTAAACTACATCCAAAGGGCATTCCCTCGGACCATGTTTCTTTCTGCATCGGTGGAAAAATATGGCCAAGGACTACTCTACTTCTGCCTGTTTCTGCTTAGCCTGCAACACATCCAATTGTGTAGTCAAAGTACTCAAAATATCAGTTTTGAAATTCTCTAATAGATTTCCAACTTTGGATAGGGTGACACCCCCACTAGTAATGTTACTATTTCTGGTGAGGGGAGCCCATATTCCTGATTTGGTCCATGTACTTCCACATGAGCACTTGATGCACAATAAAATAATATTATCATAAGTTCCTTGATAAATATCACCCTTCCCCATTAAATTCAATGTTTCTACCCATTCATCCTTCATTCCTTTTATCAAAGTGGATTTAAGTATTGTTGGCCCCTGACCAAGTTTTCAGAGATACTTAGTCATGTTTGACCCTTTTTGGGACTTTGACAGCCTGTCAAAGATAGAGTGCCATATGAAGTGGAGATTGTGGAATCTAGGCCCACTTTTGGGTTTTTGGGAATATGTAATGGGAACGAGATGTCGGCCCGTGGGTTTACCCACGCTTAGGCCCACTTTTGTAATGTATAAATAGATATCTAGGCATCTATTGGAAGATATGGGGATGTATTTGATGTAAGCTAAGTGCTAATAGATTTTGTAAGTCTTTTGTACATGACTGTAAGAGGCTTGCAGAGCTAAGTGCAATTCGTTGTAAGGATTTGTGGAAGGCTTTGTGCTGTAGCGCAAGGAAGAAGGATCTAGCGAGCTGCACAGATATTTTTTCCTATGCGAAGAAGATTTTTGGTGGCTCTGTGCTGTAACCGATTGAAGACGCTAATAAAGAAGAAGAGATGGTGGACATAGCCCCAGGGTGGGGGTGAACCACATAAATCTATGTTTTATGCTTTGTGCTTCAAATTGATGTGTTTATCCTTTCTTTTGCTAAGTTCTTTGATATATTTAGATAGATCTACTTATGCTTTGTGCTTATAGAGGTGTGTGAATGTTATATCTAACATGTATGAAGATGCTTAGTGCTGATCTACCAGATCTGATATATTTTATTGTTGCTAAGTGTTGAAATACCTTAGATCTAAGTGAATGTTGCGATGCTCTGTGCTATCTGCGAAGTATAATAAGGGTTGAATATTGACGAATGATCTATGCTAAGTACTCTGTATGAGATATAATCACATATCTGTGTTCTAGCTAAGGTTGTAGACACTTGAGTCTTGCAACCACCCCTGCCTCTACCTCGGGTGAGACTTCATCTGCTTCACAGGTGTTGCTGAAAGGGCTAGTAGTTATGGATTTCTTGGTGTGCTCTTGAGTGTTGAACCCTGGGTCTTCCCCTGTGCCAACAAATGGTTCCGTTGCTGGGACTTGAAATTGTGATTGTTGGGAACTAAGAAAGAGGAAGCTCTGTGTGAAGATTCATCCTGAAACTATGGAAGATATAGAGTTGTTCCCTAGTGTGCAGTATTATACTTGATCTGTAAATATTTGTGCTAAATAAAGAAGGTTAGATCTGAGAAAAAGAAGCCTGGCCTGAAGAGAGAAGGCCAGATCTGAAAGAAAGAAGGTCGGATCTATAGAGAAGAAGCAGGATCTAAAAGCTTTGTGCTCCAAGAAATGTAAAAGTGAGAAGTTATGATTGAAAGAGGTAATATCTTTAAACTTTGTGCTTTGTTAAAGGTAAGAATAGCTAAATAAGTCTTAAATATGAAAGATTTGTGCTCTATAAAAGTAAGATAAGTGGAAATTTTTGTTTCTAGAATATGGATCTAGGTATATCTGATAGGTTTTGTCCTAGCTTGAAAACTAGGGTGTTAATAGACGAAATAAGGTTTGATATGAATAGATCCGATAAGAATAATGAAAGATATGTTATACCTATGAATAGAAAGAATATTTCGACTAACAAATAGATGCAGGATCCTAGAAAGAATTTGTTGCAGGTTACCTCCTATGATCCTAGTGTGCAATACAGAAAAATCTTGGGATCATTTCAAAGAAAGAGAGGATTAACCCTCTGTTATAGTTGTCAAAGACTAGGACATCTTGCTAAGGAATGTCCTGGAAGAAGACGTAGTTTTCTTTGTTGTAAGGCTATGGACCATGAAGTGTTGGATTTCCCTAGAATGATCGCTAAGATTGAAGGAATGAATCTGAACCAAGAAAACCCTAAGGAAGATCCAGAAAAGGTAGAACCCCAGCAAGAATCAGAGAAAATATTAATACAAATAAAGGAGACCCTAAATGACCACCGACATGTAAGATTATCAGACATTTTTAAATAAAAAGAATGTATTGAAGAAAGAATAGGGGACTTCGACATTGACTGTGTTCTGGATGAGGAAACACAGATGAATATTATGCCAAAGAGAACTTGGGAAGCTATAGGAAGGCCTGTTATGATCCCTTCACTAGGTGGAATACGTTTATTTAGAGGAAAGCTAGTAAACCTATGTGGAAGGCTCGCTTGGATACCTATGACTGTCAATGGAACTTCGACAAAAGAAGACTTTGAGATTATTAAATTGTTGAAGATATAGCCCCATTTTCCATGCTAATAGGAAAACCTTGGATTGATAGAGATCAAGCCAGACGAAAGGAAGAAGAAGAATTTTTGGAATAGAATAAGAAAGAGATAAAAGATTTCATGACCAGAAGGATCGCTCAATTGATTAAAGAACAGGAAAAAATATCAAATCTATTGGACCCTAGAGACTTCGATGTCGAAGCTGCAAGACCACTAGAATACCCTCATAAGACTAAAGTACTTACTCTAGAAGTAGAAGAGATGTTAACCCTGAAATATTCTCAACAACGCGCAGTAACTATATCTAAAGAAGATAAGAATCATAATGAAAAGAAGAATATTGAGACGAATCTCATTGGAAAGAAGGCTAGGAAGCTAAGTAAGAAGAGGTATAAAATTAAAAAATTACAGAAGGTTCCAGAGGGAGCCTCGCACAAGGAAAATTTGCAGAATTTGAGCTTCTCCGAGATATCAGAACAATGACATAGGTCACTTCGTCATGGCAAAGCAATATAGCCACTGGGGATGATATATCCATTCGACTGATGCCCCGAATGGCTAGGAAAACATTTATGGCTTGCCACCTGAGCGATGGACCTCACCATAATGGACAGAACAAGATTTAATGAAGCCTCATACCCGTTGCAAGCAATCCATTGTTGAGTTTCCTATTTATCTCATTGCACCATGCACGAAGAAAACTTTTGCCAAATCAAGAATTTGAGCTCGCAACCTTGGTTAAGCTTGTCTAGTGATCATTACGTCCTTACTTTCCATCTTATTGCCATGTCTACATTACTTCGAAACCCAATATTATTAACCTGAGCAAGTATGTCAGAGGAGCTTAGAGCTATTGAAGTATCTGCGAAGGAAGTACTCGTTGATCTCAGGACCGAGAAAGTCATGTCAGAAAGAAGGATGTATACAGGTGTGAAAGCATCATCGATAGGATGAGTCCAAGCTTGTCCATCGACTACTCATGGAGAAGGAACTTCCAGAATCATGACAGAGATGAGAACAAAGCATCAAGATGATCTTGTGAATGCTAAACTAATCCCAAGAATCTTACCTGTGTATATACCTCCTCTGAGTGATGCAGTGAACAGAGATAGCATGCCTAGAGATTTTGACTATGCCTTGGTCACTGTGTATCTCCCGAAAGGGATACGCGTAGTTCACACAGACTAGGATAAGATAACAGTGCTAAATTTTAGTGACTTCAACCTTGGAGACCGTAAAACTTATAGTATTCTCACCCCACATAAGTATCTGATCAAGATGAAAGGAAAGAATTCAAAGATTATCCCCCATCCTTGGATGCATAACCTCGCGCAGTCTACCCTTCTTAATGTTATGAAGGTCCTGCACTTCAAACGACATCATGAAGTGAATGCATGTGTTAATTTGATGTTATCCTGTTACCATGGAGGATATTTATGGCTGAACCGACATATCACAGTGGATCTGACCTTGATCTATCGGATCACCGGGCTAAGCATGCAAGGCCCTGACCCATAGGATTTTTATCCTGGCAAAACCACAAACAAAGAATTAGCTCAGAAGATTAAAGAAATGTATGGTGATGTTGAGAAAGGAATGCTAGGCTACAAGGTAGCCTATATTCAGAACGACGCAGTACACCTCACCTGCCAGCTGATCACAGGAAATTTAGTTTGTAAGAACCGATCAACCCAAGTGACTGGATTCATAGTAGACCTCGTAGGAAAGTGCGTGGAGGGTGTACAGATGAATTGGGAATAGTACCTTGTAAACCAATTGGAGCTCGACTACAGAGAAGCCCAGGACCAAGGATATGAGTTCCATTTCAGTTGGCTCTTGATCCTAGTTGCTTTCATTGCATGGGAGATGTCGGAAGGTGTAACCTTCCTGGACATTGAGCCATTTGAACCATTGGCCATGAAGTTTAGTACCCTATGGTACTTGAATGATATGAATAAACAATGGTAGTCAAATTTCATGTTTCATTCATATTATAATCAATTGAAAGTAGCTATCCAGTCTACATTGCGCATCACTCCGAACACCCTCTACAGGTTTTGTCCCCTGATGAAGTTCAGCACGGACAGACACTTTCTCTACATCATAGCACGTGCTAATGAGCACAAGCAACAATTACATTCCTATTATAGATTAACAGAAGAATATCTAAGGGAGATCACAAAGGAATGGTCAATGAACCTCCTGGTTCCAATTGACCCTGCAGACATATCTGATGTAGACAATCTAGAAACTGCGCAGGATCTAGCACGCGAGTGAAGATCAGTGAAGTGCAAGACTTAAGTAGTGCCTCGGTGATGAATTCTTCCACCACGCCAGAGGAATAGGGTGATGGATCACCTCAAAAACCTTCTTCCTAGAAGAAGTCCAAAGCTCCCGTGACTAAGCTACAGACCACACTAACCCCAGACAACTTCAATTTCATCGTTGCAGCCCTGAACAATGCTACTCTCGAGATAGTAGAGACATAGGAGGCAAAGCAGGAGTATATGTATAATCGTATTGAGATAGAGCTCCAAGGGGTGCAACATGCACTACAGTCTAGCCGCGCAGTCTCCACTACACCTTTGACAGTAGGAACACTAGAACCAGGGGATGAGCCAGCTCAACTCCACCGAATTGTTGATACAGTCGAAGCTCGCCTTCGACGAGATCAAGAAGAAACAACTCAAGCCACTCAAGCTTTAACATAGGTATAGGGAGTTCTTATGGAGTAGCGCAGCACGTCAGAACGAGAAAATATTGCTCTCCAAGAAAAATGGGATGCAGATAAAGAAAAGCTACAAAAAAGAAAGGAACAATTGCTCATAGAGAAACTCAAAATAAAGGAACTGGTTAGAAAAGCACTTCGCTCTGTGACCGTCATTGAAGTACAGACATAAGAACGGGTTCCACAGCAGGTGGCACAACTAGAAGGAGTAATTCAAAAGCTCTAGTAGCGCATTGCAGATATCGAGCTTCGCGTAGTACCTGAGACCTCGCAGGAGATTAGAGACCAAAATGAAATAACTACCCGCAGCACAACTGACAGATTGAAAGCTCTTGCCTTGGAGTGCAAGCAGCTGAGTAGTCGCAGCACCCAAACATATGAGAACCTCACCGAAAATCCTGAGTTATATAAAATAGAGTCGTAGCTACAGAATGCAAAGTATGGAGCTGAAAAGCTACAGACGCAGCTGAGGGCCCTGTCACCCATAGAAAGATTGAAGAGATCTCATGAACAACGCATGACCCAGCAGCAGATCCATATGATCCAGAACAAAGTGATGGAATTGACTCAACAAATTCAACCGGTGCAAGATAAGGCATGTCAGATGTTCATAGAGGTTGAAAGTCGAGGAGTAGAGCTAGAACAGGTTGTGAATGTAGCAGAACAACGCCTAGAGGGACCCATCAATGACACACTCATCCAGGAGTTTGTCGAGCAAGAGGTCGTAGCACAACAACAGGTCGAATTAGCTTGAGCCAAGCTCGAGGCATTCGAGGCAGAATTGATCAGACCCGAGTGACTTGGGATGAGTCACATGTGAGTGTTGGGGGCCTGTTGGCCCTTGACCAAGTTTTGGGAGATACTTGGTCATGTTTGACCATTTTTGGGACTTCAACAACCTGTCGAATATAGAGTGCCATATGAAGCGGAGATTGCAGAATTTAGGCCCACTTTTGGGTCCCTTTTGGGTTTTTGGGAATATGTAATGGGAAAGGGATGTCATCCCGTGGGTTTACCCATTCTTAGGCCCACTTTTGTAATGTATAAATAGATATCTAGGCATCTATCGGAAGATATAGGGATGTATGTGATGTAAGCTAAGTTCTAATAGATTTTTTAAGTGGTTTGTGCATGATTGTAAGAGGCTTGCAGAGCTAAGTGCAAGTCATTGTAAGGAGTTGTGGAAGGCTTTGTGCTGTAGTACAAGGAAGAAGGATCTAGAGAGATCCGCAGACCTTCTATCCTATGCAAAGAAGGTTTTTGGTGTCTTTGTGATGTAACCGATTGAAGATGCTAATAAAGAAGAAGATTTGGTGGACGTAGCCCCAAGGTGGGGGTGAACCACGTAAATCTGTGTGTTATGCTTTGTGATTCGACTTGATGTGTTTATCCTTTCTTTTTCTAAGTGATTTGATATATTTAGATAGATATACTTATGCTTTGTGCTTATAGAGGTGTGTGAATGTTAGATTTGACATGTATGAAGATTCTTAGTGCCGATCTATCGGATCTGATCTGTTTTACTATTGCTAAGTGTTGAACTACCTTAGATCTAAGTGAATGTTGTGATGCTTTGTGCTATCTGCGAAGTATAATAAGGGTTGAATATTGACGAATGATCTATGCTAAGTACTCTGTAAATGATATAATCACAGAACTGTGTCCAAGATAAGGTTGCAGACACTTGAGTTCTGCAACCAACCCTACCTCTACCTTGGGTGAGACTTCATCTGCTTGGCAGGTGTTGCCGAAAGGGCTGGTAGTTAGGGCTTTGTTGGTGCACTCTTGAGCATTGAACCCTGGGTTTTCCCCTGTGCCAACAAGTACCTCACCTAGTAGTGTTCCATATGGTGATATTTTCAAGTTATACTGAAATCTTTCAACATATTACTCTAGTGTCTCGTTTTCTTTTATAGTCATTTGAAAGATTTTGTATTTTAGATCCTTGGTTCTACAGTAATCTTGATATTTTGTGAGGAAGGTTTGTTTCATTTCATCCCAATAATTTATGGTTCCCCCTCCTAATCCCCTAAACCATCACAAAGCTTCTCCTTTCAAGGTGGAAGGGAACAACTTCCGTTTCTGGGGTTCAGAGGTGTAGTCCTATCCTCTACATAGGACATCAAATTCGAATAAGAACGCATCAAGGTCCTCTGAAATTAATCCATGAAAGGTTGGAAGATTTTGTAATGGGATCGCTTTCATGGGGGCATTAGCAACTAGATCAACTATCAGATATTCCAAAGTGGAAGTCTAGGCTCGTGGTTGATTTGGTTGCACCATTTGGTTGAAAATATGCCAATAATCTTCAGGAATTTCTTGGCCTGGGTATTCTATTTGGGGTGATTGATTACTTGATCCCCGAGGGGATTTGATTGCACTACCTCTATCTTAGATTTTAGTTATACTTTCTCCTATCACAGGAGATCCAGGATCACGTGGTGGTGATGGGTTTTCTTTAGCAACCCTGTTGGTATCCCCTTCTCCTTCTTCCAGGTTACAAGAGTTTCCCTCATCTAAAGGGATGAGAGGTGGAATATATTTATCTTGAAAACTTTGTTCAGTCCCTCCAGTTCTTCTATGAACCTCATCATGGGCTACAATTAGTGAATTTGTTGCCTGAGGGATTCGGGTAGAACCTTTCTGGGGTCCAATCGAGGTTTGATATTCATCTTTTCAAATGATCTCATCTATGAAAGTGATTCTTCCATGGGGCACCAAGCCCTGGCCTTTTGTAGTTTTTGGTGGGGGTTTTGGTTTTTCAGGTTCTTGCTTCATAGTCATACACACTTCACACAAAAATTCTAAGTACCTATATGACCTCTATGTATCAACTGAAGGTAGGGGCTAGAATAAGAATTTTACTTATTGCTTGTGTAGGTTCTTACCTTTTGTTTTCAATACCTCATCCTTCAGAGACACAACCTATGCTATATTTGACATTCTCCCCAGCAACGACGCCAAAATCTTGGGCTCTAAATATGTCCTAAAACAAACTTAGTTTAACATTAATTTATCAACCCGAGGATTCGTCTTTTATTTCAAGAATATCAACAAAGTCTATGCATATAACTATAGAGGATAAAATCGTGTAGTCAAAGAAAATCTTAGTTTATCAACAATCAAGTTCCTCACACATTCATTAAAACTCTGAAGCTAAAATCTATACTCAACAGGATTGAAATCTGATCTATAACATGCTGTGAATTAAAGGCATTTAACTAAATTGTTGAATTGATCTAACTAAGAAACATTAATTGAATTTATGAAAGTGCTTAATAAACTAATCTATCAATGACTATTTAATCTGTTGGAAAGAACAAGTAAGTATTGTAAATTGAGAAGGAACAAAAAGTGTACTTTTAAATGAAAGGAAAAACAAATGCTAAATTAAGCGAAAGGAACAACAAATGCTAACTTTATAAAAGGAACATCATATGGCAAAATGAGAGGAACTGTCGATCAAAAAACTTCATCAATGAGAAATGGAACAACAATCGGTAATATTCAAATGAAGCATCTATCTTCTATAATCAAACAACACAACTAATCTATAAAAAAATCAACACACTCATGCATTCATCTTTAACTATTGCAAAAGAGATTTAAATCACGGAATGGAAATCAAATCGATACAATTACAAATTGAGATCGTAACTCCTTTAGAATGGGACCTCAGTCCTCAAAAGTACTACTACTAGAAACTCATTATGAAAAAATGGTGAAAACGCCCAAAGCTTCTATTAATTCCATAACTGGTACAACATTTACAAAAGACTACTTGTACAGAGAAATTTCGAGTTCTGAATGCTTGGATAAATCTCTTAGATGTCTTTCTATGATTCTTTACCCTCTATATATTACAATGATATGGGTAATTTAAGCAATCCCGAGGATCGAGAGTTCCTCAAGATTTCTTTTACTATTTATAAAGTTTACAACATAGAGAATCAATCTTACTCAAAAAAATTTTGCGCCTAATCTCTTTATCTTCCAATAGTCTGCGTATATTCAAAATCTTTGAGTTTAACAATATTCACCTATGTCTGCAATAAAATCAAACAATTCCAACTGAATTTTAGAATTGATCTAATATCACTCCATAATATTTCTAGAAGACTTTTTAATCATTTTCTATCCTAATTATCTCTAATTAATGGAGAAGTCAATCAATATTATATCATAAACCATAAGAATAAGGAGGATAATTGTACCTTTTCCTCAACTCAACAACGTTGCTCCTCAACCAACTTGTCGTGTGATTTGCTTCTGTGTGATTCCCAAAACTGGTCCCAAAATGTCCTACTCCAACATTACTTGATACCTGTTTCTTGTTACGTTTCTATAGAAAATTAAAACCCTATATTATGATCCCTAATTTCCCACTCTAGTTGTTCAGCTCTTCTATGGAAAAAAATACAATAAAATAGAATGGAACCCCTTGTCCTCCTAGTGTCCTGGTATTTAACGTAGTCTGATAGCCATCTAGGGATAGGTTTTTGTCTTCCCCAACCCTCAATTGTGGTAGGGTTTTGAATCTTCTAGAATCTTCTTGAAATTTCTCACGTGGCTAGCCCCTTATGCATGAGTAATAGGGAGATGATGTGGCATTCTATCATACCATGGTGGTCAACATGATAGGTCAACTTGCAGGAGGCATAAATTTTTCATACGAAGTCTAATTGATGCAATGGTCTGCACCGTTGAAGAGGTTTAAGAGTGTAGAAAATAGTCAAGGGGGTGTGCACATATTTTGGACACCAAAACCCAAAAACACTTCGTTTAATGCCTCAAAATGGCTCCAGAAGGTTCGGGACCTCAATTTTCCAAACTAGTACCTACCACTAAAATGACCCTATAAGACGATTCCTCCAAATTTTTTTTCACTCTGAAAGCATAGATATAGATGACAAATAATATAATGATTCAATTTGGATAAAAATAGTAGCAAGTGGAAGAACAATCCAACAACCAAAAATTTGTGGAGGTTGTACTATTCAGCAGGGAGGCGAAGCCCATACAATTTTTGCGGTTGTGCAACCAATAAGAAGATCTATCACAAATATAAGGTACCAATAGGAATATCTAGTATATTTGAGGTACCAATGGAAATATATACCAGATATGAGGTACCAATGGACATATCTAACAGATCTAAGGTACCAACGGATAGATCTAATGCAAATTTGAGGTACCAATGGGAAGATCTAGTGTAGATTTGAGGTACCAATAGGAGGATCTAGTAGATATGAGGTACCAAAAGATAGATCTAGTGTAGATTTTACGTACCTGTGGGTAGATCTGAGGTATCGATTGGAAGATCTAGATCTGAGATGCTAGTAGAAAGATCTAGAAGATCTGAGGTACCAATGGACATATCTAGTGCAGAGTTGAGGTATCATTGGACAGTTCTAGTGCAGATATATGATATCAGTAGGTATATATTACATATATGAGGTACCAACAAGAATATATTGCATATTTGAGGACCAATAGGAAGATCTAGTGCATATCCAAGTGTCCAACATGAAGATATAGGAAGATCGGGTAGAGGGTTTCTTCAACTAAGGGCTAGAATAACCAGGTTTTTTTGTAATTTGATTCTTTTCTCAGTGGGATATTTTCCTAGTTAGGGAGCCCTTGTAAGATTGGAGTAATTTATCGAAAATATTATCTTTGAAGGGAAGAAATTTCTCGGTGTGTGTGGAAACTGATGTATTTTTCTTCTGTTGTATTTTTTATTCCTAGCAGTTAAATTTTCAATTAGTGCATTTTTTTTGTGTTCATAAATATTATTTTCTACAATTTTGCTTGAGAACCTAAGGTGGTAAAGTGTCTAGGTACTGGAATAGATATTCTTACACCATGGTTTCTCTTATTTTTCATTTTGTGTAATTTCCTTCCTTCAAAATTATTTTTTCATATTCTAAACACATTTGGTGATTGGTGTTATGATTGTGCTTTGAAAGGGCCAATATTTTAATTTTAACATGTCTTAAATCTGCACAATGCTCTTTTAACCTAACATGAATGGATTTGGCATTCTCCCCAATTTAAAATTTTCCACATATAGTTTAGGATTTGGAAAATCCTTTGTTGAATCAACCATTCTACTAATTGTATTCGAGGGGAAGAAGGTGACACTTATGTTTTACCTTTTTAAGGAATTTTTCCATATTGCCTATTGTCCCTTAGATGTAGAGTAGACAAATATGGGTACCAATTTCCTCTTCATGTTGTCTTGAGTGAGGGCCTCTTCTTTCTTTTTTAATAACTCTTTCTAGTTGCTTCCTTTTATACCCATTCCTCCTACAAACTTTCAACAAATGATTTAATTCATGATCAATATGATCTCCATGAGATATTTTAATGGCCCTAGTCACCAAAGTATTGATTACACCGATTGTTTTCACTAGGAAGTGATGTGAGTTTGTGTGAACATACCTATCAGTATGGGTATTTTTTTTGTATACTTTCCACATCAGAGAGCCATCCTCCTTTTTGGTTGATAGAGTATACAAAAAGGGTATGGTTTTTTCGTTATGTATTTCCATTGTGAATTTTATGTTCCCATTTTGATTGTTAAGGTGATAAAATAACTCTTATAAATTATGTCTTCCATGGGGCCACATTATATTAGTATCATCTACATATCACTTCCACAGTTTAGGTTTTAGTAGAGAGGATACCAAGGCACATATTTCAAAATTATCCATGTATAAGTTGGCAATAATAGGTGAGAGAGGTGACCCCATATAAATACCCTAAATATGTTCATAAATGGTTCTTTGAAAACTAAAGTAAGTATGATTCAAGAAAAGACTCACTAGATCCATAGTTTCATCGTTAGTTGTATTTCTAATGACCATTTATGAATATATTGAGGGTATTTTTATGGGGTCACCTCTCTCATTATTGAAAATTTATACATGGAGAATTTTGAAAGATGTGCCTTGGTATCCTTTCCACTAAAACTTAAACCATGGAAGCAATACATAAATGATACTAATATAATATGGCCCCATGGAATACATAATTTAGAGGAATTAGTTAATCACCTTAACAATCAAAATGGGAACATAAATTTACAATGGAAATAGAGAATGAAGAAATCATACCCTTTCTGGATGTTCAATTGAATAGAAAGGAGGATAGCTCTCTTATGTGGCAATTATACATAAACAAACCCATATTGATAGGTATATTCACACAAACTCACACTACTTCCCAACGCAAAAAATTCAGTGTAATCAATACTTTGTTGATCGAGGCCATTAAAATATTTGATGAACATCATATTGATCATGAATTAAATCAGTTGTTGAAGGTTTTTAGAAGGAATAGGTATGAAAGGAAGCAACTAGAAACATATATAAAAAAAAA
>JASDQU010884009.1:0-11828 GCA_032191745.1 Picea mariana | reverse complement strand
CTATATAAATCAACTAATGCACACTGGAAGAGAATCCAATGCGCCATAGTGGTGGTCTAGAGACATATGGACACACACAGGTAGTTATTGGAGTTAACTACCACCTAGTCCTAGTTAACTAGTCATGTAGTCTTCAATTAACTGAGTCATACATGTGGAAGTGAGAGAAACACATGCAACTTCTGGTGATAAAACCTTGGTTTCCATGCATGAGGGACTTCCACTAGTATAACTAAGTGTAACTAAGTGTAATTGACTCTAAAATGAAGAGAGAATTATCCTATATTATAGGATAGGTTCCTAAAAAGTAGGATACCCTCAATAATGACCAATAAACATAGGAAAATAAGGAAAAATATCCTAGGTGTGTGTAATATCTCCAACACCCCCCCTGCTCCGCCCACCCCCTTCAACACTAGTATGGGGTAATGAAGAATGGGTCATGACAACTAAGGTCATGTTAGGTACCCATGAATAATGCATCTAACGAACATTGAAAATAAAGTGAGGAAAGAGGGAAAACGTCATGGTAACCCCCTCCCCTGCCCCCCTCAAGGTAAAATGCATCAAAAGAAGAAAATACAATTACTAAGCAACTATGCCCTTCATTCCAAGACGATCACGCAGAGAGTGAAATGTATGCTCAGTGAAAGTCTTGGTGAAGATGTCAACAGTTTGTTTAGAGGAAGGACAGAACTGAAGGTCGATGATCCTCTCATGGACAAGATCTTTGATGTAGTGCATATGCATCTCAATATGCTTTGTCTACTTCCGTTGCACCGGGTCTCTACAAAACTTGAGAGTACTCCGGTTGTCACACCAAATGGCATTCAGTCTATGGAACTGGATGCCCAACTCGGTAAGGAATTTTTGTAGCCACAATTCCTGAATGGTAGTGTTAACTAATCCTTTGTACTCGGACTCAACTGAAGAAGGAGAAATAACAAACTGCTTCTTTCTCGACCAACATATATGCCCTCAACCCAAACTGAAAGTGTATCTATATGTGGACTTGTGATCAATGTTGTCACCTGCCTAGCCAGAATTTGTGAATCCTATGAGATCCAACTTGCAACTTGTTTCATAATGGATCCCATAACTGATGGTGCCTTGAACGTACTGAAGGATACAATTTCTAGCCTTCTAGTGTAACTCATTCGGCTCTTGCATGTACCTGGAGACCGCTCCCACTACATATGATAGGTTTCTTTGGGAGTGGAAGAGATATAACAAACTCCCCACATGTTATTTATATAGAGTGATGTCAACTAGTGAAGTGTCCCCACCATCCTCAAGTCTCACCTCAGATAGGAAGGGAGTAGGGGGGAAATTGCAGTCTATCATGTGGAATATCTTCATGAGATACCGAGCATACTTCAATTGATATATCTTTATGCCTAAAGCATCTTGACTAATATCAAGGCCACGGAAGTAATGGAGTGGACCCATGTCCGTCATCAAGAACCTATCATGAAAAATTCACTTCATCATAGCAATCGATGAAGTCGAGGAGACAATGATCAAAATATGATCCACATAAAGAACTAGAATTAGAAGTGAGTCAGTAGTCCTAAGCATGTAGACATTTGGATAATATTTTCATCTCACAAAATTCTGCGACAATAGGTAGGAGTCCATCATGCCATAGGGAGACTTCTTGATCTTGCAAATGAAAGATGAATCATGTATGAAGCCAGGTGGCTGCTCCATGTAAATATCTTCTGAGATATCTCTGTGAAGAAATTCATCTTTCACATCCATATGATGGACTTCCCATCCTATGGCTTCTGCAATAGCAAGGGCCAAATGAATGGAATCCATCTTCTCTACTGGACTGAATGTCTCATCGTAGTATATGCCATGAACCTACTGAAAACTAGTCTTGCATTGTATATGCTAACTTGTCCATCTTATGCACTCTTGGTCCTATAGACTCATATKCATATGACAAGATTCCTTCCTAAAGGAAGCAKAACCATATCCCAAGTCTGGTTCTCGAGGAGGGAGTTGTACTCCTCCCACATGGTTGATTCCCAAAAGGGATTCCCTAAACCCTCACCATAGGTCTACGGGTTTGAATACTGAACCACATAATAATTCATATGAAACATGGTCTCAATGGTTGTGAGTGCATGAGGGGGCTCCTCGAACTAAGATCAAGTCCTCCTTGTTGACGATAAAAATCGCAACGAGGATTTCTCCTGCAAAGTATTGCTTAAGCCTATTATTTAAACTATGCTAACGATATATAATACTAGTAGGTGGGACCCCCTTGTAGATTGGAGGATCAGAGATAGTCTTATCACACATTTTATGTTGTTGTTTCAATGCTTCTTACAGGGTTCTACATGATTGATGGTTAAATATTGGTTTTGTTTGCGACATAATGGAAGATGGATAATGCATTTGATGTGTTGATTCCATTATTCTAAGCTCTAAAATTCCATTTTGTGAATGGCTTATATTTACTGTTATTACATTGTCATTGTGGCCATGATTCATTACCTATTACACATGCACATGGCACATGTTAGTAACAACAAGAGACAAGAGAAATATAAAAAGCATCCAAGGAAGGGAACTATACTATACTATGCTATGCTATACTATGTGCAAATGAAATTAAAAGAAATTAATGTTAGTCCTAACTAGCAATGTTAGTGGCTATACAATTTATATTGAGTTATATTGGGCGCATTTGATATATGTTATGGCATGGTTTGGGCAATATTTAATATGGATTGGGGTGGCACAATTGGCAAACAATATGTGCAAGTTTCGATGCATGGAATTAATGGCATGGATTAATGGTATGGTTTGGCCGATTGTCGTGTACTACGAAATTGAATGAAATGGAGGATGGAAGCGACATGTAGTAAATGCATGTCACTCCATACTTCTCCCACTGGCTCATCACCCTAGCATGGCTATTGTTCATTTGGTTTTTCTTTGGTTAAGCTCCAAGATTCAGGCGTTGAGGGAACTGCTCGACCAACTCGCATTTTTAAAGCCATTGGTTATAGGTATGGTTCTTTTTGCCCATCCATGAATTCGCTCTGTGTATGAAATGAAAGTTGGCTCAGTAATGTGTTGGTATGTGTTTTCTTGAGATTGGAAACTGTGTAAATGTGTGGTGTTTTCTTTGGAATGATTGTGTGTTATTTGTTGCAAATGGAAAAATTGTTGGTTGAAGTTATGATTTCATTGGTTGTTCTGTGTGGTGGAAACTGTGATGGCTCTCTATTGTCTTTATGGGTATGTTGTTGGAGAGTTTCACTTTGTTTATTCTTGTTGGCCGCCTCCTCACAATTAATGGTAACCACACCTAGTTGTATTTGGTGCTATGGGGTTTTTGTGTATGTTTTGAACCAACTTTTGGTCATTGTATATCTTTTTCACCCGGACGTGGGATTATTTTGTGGTATTGGAATCAACACAGTTGGTTATGGGGTGGCCATTATGCCAAGAAGTATGATTTAGGGTTGTTGGTAGTACCTAGGTTCTGCATTTCCATCGTCATTGTTATAGGTGGTTCGGCTCTTGAGAAGAGCGCGAGGGTTATGACTCTACGCATTATTGGTATTGGTTACTCTCTAGTGAGCAATCGTTTCTCCTCTATATCGTGGCTTACCCTACCTAGTGTTGAACTGTCACCCTATTTTACAAAGCTAAGGGTTATAAGGTTTGTGATTCCATAGTTCTTGTCTTGAAGTTTCTCACCTACTATTGATATGGTCGACCTCCAGTCTCCCTGTGTTTGGTGACTAAGCTAACCCTTGATTATTTCTTATGTTCATTGGTTACAGAGCCCGATTTTGATAAACTCAACCAGTCACACTCTATCAGGTATCTTGTTGACTGTCATAAGTTGGTTGAGTAGTATTGATGGTGGCTTTGATTATTGGCTCGTCTTTGTTTGATTGGGTTGTTGGAGAGTTGTAATTGGAAATGATAATTGGTATACATTTGATGCCTCCTTTTGTTGTGACAATTGAATCAATAACTCTACATTGTTATAAATTGATTGATTGGGAGTAAATGGTATTGTACAGTCACAAAGATTCCTTTTTGCGTTATGCGTTGGTCTGTGTGTTCCTACAATGTGGTATAAATTGAAGTTGGTGGTTGTTGTGTGTTTAATTTGTCCCGATTGGGATTATTGCAAGTTGAATAGTTGATGATTGTGACTTGGCTATCTACTATGTATGATTTATAGAGACATCGTGCATCGTTTTGTTTTATTGCACCATCAGAGTTGAAGCACAGGGTTTTGTAGTATGGTTTCATTGCAAATTTAATTATTAATATTGTCAAAAGAATGGAATCGTGCATGTTTTAAAAGAGTCTGTTCAACTCAGGAAAGACCTTTGTCTATGTTTTATTTGAGGATTTAGAAATTGTGGGAAGTGGTTGATGTTTTTATATGTTGAACAGAGTTGAAGCAATATGACTATGTGTTCCTTTTTTTTTTTTTAAATATAAAAGGGAAGGAAATGAAAAGAAACAAAATTTTATTAACAGGGAGTTTGAAAGGCATAGTGATCCTGAGTATGATGATACACTGTGTTAATAAAAAGGGTTGAAGATTTAAATGTGAGACAGTGAACAATTTTTAACACACAATAATTGTTTAATTGGTCACAATAATTGTTTAATTGGTGTTGGATCATTTGCATTAAATACATGACTGTTTTATGGATTACTTAATTGATTTTACGAACAATGTTCGCTTTTTTTCCCTACAATTATTTCACTTTTCGCACATTACAATCCCCCTCGCCTTCCCATATTCACTATCCACTCCATGTTCCTAAAATTTAATTATAGTTAAGATAAATTATGACAGTTAAAGGATCACAGGGATGAATTACAGTGATATATTCTTTTGGTTTATGATACAGTTGATTGTTTGATGTCTGTGAGCAGTAATCATGATCTTTTCCCCCTCATTTTAACATTTTTCTCTCAATACAACCACTCACATATCCCAAAACTCTTGTTCACCCCCTGTTCATTGACAACTATTAAACAATTTGTATGGATTGGATTTCATGAGTCTGATATGTTGTTGAGCCAAATATTATTTCATATTTAAAAGAGTTTTCATGTATGGTTGTTAAAGAAACTATTTGATAATCAATAATGCATACAGGAATGATATTTTTCAGCAGAGGTAGCCATGGTCGGGGTAAAAGAGGAAGAGGAAATTGGAACAGGGGCCCTAGAAGGCTAAGATTCTCTATGCACTTTGATGCAGACTTGCAAGAGTTAGGCCAGTTGTTTCAAGATGGATTTTTTTAACTAGATTGGGCAAGGAGTGGTCCAAACTAGGCCTGAAAGGCTTCCCTTCAAAGCCCCGTAGGTCCCTAGTATCCTAGTGCCCCCTCATGTCTCACTGCAACCTAAAGTCCCCAAAAACGACGGATGTGTTAGAGAAAAAATTTCCTCACCCTATGAAATCTTGCAGAGAGGGCCTTATTCCATTTCGCTATGCAGATTTATCTTCCCTGTTGATAAAATCCAGAGACAAAAATACAAATTTTTCCACTTGTATTCATCTTCCACACTATACAACAAACATATATGTAGGATGCTCCACTATAGCCCGCGTACATCAGGATTTGTGCCAGAAAATCAAAATTAAATGTCGGGTTTCCATGTCACGATAGGAGATCTATGATCCTTGGCCTTCCATATACTAGAAACATTCTAACTCGGCCCTTCAATTCCATTTTGAAGGCTACAAGTGGGCCAATTCCGAGCTATGGAAAAGGAGAAAGAATTCAACTTTGAGAGAAAAGTTACTCTAGAGAAATTATTACTTCATATTGAGTCTGCATCCCTTTGTCCTTTAAGTATGAACACAGTGTTCAGCCCCCAAGATCTTCCCTTATTGATGGAGAACCTCATTTTCTCCTTTCTATTAGCTTGCCTTTGGTGGAGGATTGAAGTGGTGGAGGCCTAGCTGGAAGGAACTTGGTTTCTCAATTTCGAACTATGCCGACACGAAAGTCTGTAATATTTTCACTTCTCTTGATCATTTATTAATAGAAATACTCTCTTCCCGTCCAATTGATATCTTGAAAATATATGATTTATTATCTATGGGCATGTTTGTTTTGTATATTAATGGATTATTCTATCTAATGTGCTAACCTTTTATATTATCACTATATCCTTGCTCTGCTTGTTTGTTGAGAACTTGTTGCAGGTATAAAGCTTTGGGTCAAAGTGCTCAACGGTGAACATCATCAAACATCTGGATGAGGTAGGTCCCTTTCTTATCTCTCTTGCACATTGGTTTATATAGGATGTTTTTGGGATAGATTTGATTTTTGTAGTCATATCTGTCTATTGTGGTTTACCCTAGCCATAGAGAGATTTCCCTCATAATAGGATGGCAAGAGATTGTCCACCCGATAGTCTCCCAACATCGTGGCTGGCCTAACTTGTCTCTACCTGCTCCTCCACCTATTAATCAAATTGTCCAAGCTTATCCAAGCTTCCCCTATCCACTCACCAGTAAATCTTCTCATGCAAACAAAAGGTTAAAAACAGAGGCCCACCATGCTCTTGACAAAGGAAAATCCACTGCTTCCCCCTCCCTCAAATGACTCTGCCAAATCTGTGTCCTCCCGCATGCATTTGAGAGATTATTTCTCTCATGTGATCAATGAGATTAGGCCTAAAGGATCCACACAACCTAAGGCAAATTTAGAGATATTAAAAGGTGACAACAGCAACAAGGGAAAGATTTCCCCCCATAGTGGCAAATATGGATTTTAAGTTTTAATTTATTAATTGTTGAGAACAGTTGACTTCTGAAATTTTGGACACCACACTATTTTTTGGATATATGGGTAATATATTTTTGGAAATAATTTCAATTATCATTGATATAAATTTTCAAAATATGAAAGTGATGATGGGAGTCACAAGGAGGGATGTTTTTTTTTATTAACTAGTTGTGTTATGATTGTTAAAGAACTAAAGGGAGTCACAAGGGGTCCCACCTACTAGTTATTATTTATTTAAAAAACATTATTATGATTTTATTACTTTTCCCCCTTAACTAAAAATTTGGTTGAGTTTTAGTTAACTTAACTAAAGAAATAGTTCAACTACTTCAACCAATTCTAATTTTCTTAAAGCCAAAAGGAAAAAAAGGAACAAGAGGAGAATAGAAGGAGAAGCATACTAAGGTTTTCTCTTTGAGTTTTGTTGAGATAATTCAATTTTCATTCATTCCTTAATTCATTAGAAGCCTAATTATTTTTTATGATAGCAGGGTCCTATTGTAGACAACAACATTCAGGGCTGAATTACATCATCCAGACACTTTTTTTTTAGAGGTGTTGATCTATCCTTGATAGTCTGTGTAGACATGTCTGTTTATGAATTAAATTTCATGACTGACAAAGGCTATTGTGCAGAGTCGAGTGGGAAGCAATCTGTGGCAAGCTAATCCATCTTTTAAAGTTCATTTTTTTACTTTCTGTCAGAAGTCCTTTTGTATGTTTCATCGGGGACATCCAAGTTTGACTTTGGTCCAAAACTTCCTTAGGAAATTTTGTAAAGAGAACGAATCTTTTGATGAATTGGAATGAAATAAATGATTTCTTTATGTCTCATCTGTTTTCATTATTGACTTGGTGTCTTTACTTTTGTCTCTACATTTATTTCAACATCTATTATGTTCAGAAAATTACATAATAATGAATTTTTTAGCAAGCTTTTATTTATAAAAAAAAAACGAGCCTAAGAACTTGTAATCAATACTTGTGAATTAGGATACCAATTTTGATGGATATAAACATAGGTTGATATTCCCATCTATTTTTCTTTAGCCAAGTAGGATCTGAAAATGCTTGAGTAAGATCATTTCATATCTTTTCCTCAACACTCCTGAGATCTTCTGAATCCCCAATAAGATCTCCTGCATCCTGAAGAGTGGTATGTGCCCACTTTGGCCTTTGCACTAGATCRTTATCTTCCTATACTAACTATGCATATTCATGTTCYAAATCCTTTGAATATGMATCGAAACTYAGATATCAAGTAGACTCTGAATGTGTAGAATCATCATCTCAAATTGGTGGAAGGAAAAAAGAGTTTGCATTCGRCTCTTGTGGAGCATGTAATATACTTTCCTCGAATTGAGAAATGTGCTCAATCATAAGYTGGTCCATAGAGGGATCAATAATTATATATCCCTTCACACCATTTGGGTATCCAACAAAGATRCATGYAATACTCTAAGGATCTAGTGATTTCCTCTTTTCAAAGGGAATCTGGGCCCATGCATGTGAGCTGAAGAYATGAAAGTGGGTGACTTCAGGTTTTTTGTYGGTCCAAGCCTCAAAAGGAGTCTGATCCTTCACAAATATATGGGGGGATATGTTATGGATGTAGTTAKCACATTTATGTGCTTCAACCCAAATATTTTGAGGAAGTGATCTTGCATGCAACATGTAAGAGGCCATCTCCTTGAGAGATCTGTTTTTCCACTCAACAACCCCATTTTGTTGTGTAGTATATGGTACTGTGTGCTACAACTATATCCTRGAATCAAKACAAAGGTTTTTAACATCTATGTTGACATACTCCCCCCCCATTATCTATACAGAGAGCTTTGATMTTTCTCCCTAACTGAGTCTCAATAAGTGCCTTGAAATATTTTAGGTGCTCAAAGACCTCTGACTTYTGTCTRAGAAAAAATGCCTAAGTATAATGTGAGTAATCATCCAAAAATGTAAGCACGTACCTTGAATTACCAATGGATGGATGCAGGAATGTACCCATGAGATCACTGTGAATCATATCCAATGGAGAGGAGGCCATGTGAGCCTTCCCTTTCTCGAACTTCTCTTGAGGGTGCTTTCCAAGGATGCATCCTTCACAAACCCCTATGGAAAAATGGATATCAGGTAATCCAGTGACCATACCTTTCTTGTTAAGTTGTTGCATGTACTTGAAGTTCAGGTGACCAAACCTCTTGTTCCATAATCTACTACTGTCATCAACATGTGTAAGTAGTACAGAGGAATCAAGCTCAATAAACTTAGAAAAAGTGTATAACCATTATTGATGACTTACCTACCTAAAAACAACCTTAGAGTTGTATTGCATGTCGAATATGGACACAGAGTCTGGTGTAAACTCCACTTTTTTTCCTGAGCCTAAGTGTGTAATATGATACACTGAAAGTACATTCATGGAAAGTTTTGGAACATGTATAACATTCTCAAAACTTCCATCATCTAGTTCCACGCTCCCTTTTCGGTGACCTTGATTGGAGAGTCATCCCCCATGAGGATAGCAGGACCATTGGATGTATTCAAAGAAGATACAATATCTTATGTGGTATCCATATGGTGGGATGCACCTGAATTTATGATATAGACATCATGTGAATAGTGAACAACAACTAATGCATGTTGATTACCTTTGGGAGCATGAAATTTTGGATTCTTCTTGGAACCCTAGGGAATTTGATCCCCAAGGTTGTTTTTTTGAAGAATCTGAGTGATAATGTCTATTTGCTTCTTCCTGCATGTGTTTTCTAAATGGAATCCTCGATTGTAGTAGGCACACTTGTTTCCTTTCTTCCATTTTCCAATTTTGGATCCTGAAGAGTCATTGAATGGTTTGGAGTCCCTTCCTTCTTTTGTTCTGCATGCACCTTTTCTTTTCCTTTCTTTTTGGATTTATAATGTTGAGAATTGTTTCCATCATGTGAAACAAGTGCATGAGCTTGGAGTTTTGATCACACCCATCTTGCTGAGTTTATCCTGCTCATGAATCAAGGCCTTAATGAAGGTATCCAAAGAGGGCATAGTTCAGGATGATCCTACAATCAACCTCTGAGTGTGGAAAGTAGAAACAAAAAATGAATAATCTGGAACAAGTTTAGAAAAAATGGTGAGAACCATTCACTTTTCCTCATTTTATTTATCAACCCCGCAAGCCTTGAGTTACAACAAAACATCCTTGTATATTGTGAAGAAATCCTGGATGTTTTCAAATATTTTCAGATCTAATGCAAGTAATTCCACTGCGCGCATGTGGCCTCTCATCTCATCTTGTTTTCCAAAGAGTCCTTCCATGGTTGTCCATATATCTTTTGGAGTTTTGCAAGAAGATACATGAAACAACAACTCAAGGGATACGTGCATGCAAAAGGCTTCGTAAGCCTCATCCATTCTATTGAGGTATTTGGATTTTTCAATGGATGATGTGGGTTCTGTTTCCATAGCCATGTTTAACTTATACAATACTCTACCTCATATCAAAATATCTATCTTTTTGTTGCATTCAAGGTAGTTGTACGGTGTTAGCATGACAAACAACAAAGATTCCATTATTCCCATGTTATTCAATATTCAATACTTACAAATAAAAAATGTTGGTGCTCCTTCTTCCTAGAAACTTGTGGGATCTGATACCATGTCGAATGTGGTGAATACGTTCACAAGATATCTAGCTAGAAGAAGAACGAACACAACTTGCAAAAGTGAGAGGACGAGAGAAAAGAATGAGAAAATGTATTAACGAAATGAATGAATAATAATTTACACATGATATTCTTTGTATAACTCGACTAATGCACATTGGAAGAGAAGCCAATGCACCATAGTGGTGGTATAGAGAGATATGGACACACATAGGCAGCTACTAGAGTTAACTTCCACCTAGTCCTAGTTAACTAGTCATGTTGTCTTTAGCTAACTGAGTCATACATGTGGAAGTGAGAGAAACATATACAATTGTTGGTGATAAAACTAAGGTTTCTATGCATGAGTGACTTCCACTAGTCTAAATAAGTGTAACTAATTGTAACTGACTCTGAACTTAAGAGAATATTCTCCTATAATGTAGGAGAGGTTCCTAAAAAAGAGGAGGCCCTCAATAATGACTAATAAACATTAGAAAATAAGGAAAAATATCCTAGGTGTGTGTAATATCTCCAATAGGGACCTCGTGATTCTTTTTCTAAAATTTCTAAATCTGTATCAAGTAGTGGGATAACTAGGGAAGAGTTAGGAAATTTATTGGAAAATTTCAAGAATGACATTCTTGGCACCCTCAATTTGTAGCTTGGTACTTTGCAAATTAAGAAGAAGCAAGAGGAACAAAATCAAACCTTGTTTATATTTTTCCCTAGGTGTAGGAAAAGGCATCCATTGAAAGAATTCTCTTTGAATAAAGTCGAGACATGTGCTATTTTTATAGGTGAACATTCGATAGAACACTATCCTTATTTACCTATACTAAAAAGAAATATACCAAGGAGAGAATGAGAAAACATAACAACTTTGTACCTTGGAAATAAATATGCGATGGTATCCTCGTCCACTAGGTATGTCATCAAATCCTACTTTTTAAAATTCTTCATATTACTTTGGACACCAATATCTGTTGGTTATGGAGCCTGATTATCTTCCTGATTCAGAGGTCTTTTTACTTTCAGCCATGTTTATACCCCATGAATTATTTACACCCCAGAAGTATGTACACTCTTCCACGTGGGGGAGTGCAGAGGGGGGGTGCCCCCTTTGCGGGGTGCGGGGGGGCTATCCCCCTGGCTGGGGGGTCTGGGGGCAAGCGGGCCCCCAATGGGGGTTCGGGGGCAGCATCCCCCGATGGGGGTTCAGGGGTGAAGCCCCTGAAGGAAAAATTTCCTTGTAAATGTATATTGTAATTTCATTGTAAATCTGGACCGTTCATTATAAGATCGCAGATCTAACGGTAGAGATTATGTTAGGGTTTTTTTCCCTAGAAGGAAACCCTCTTTTATGAGGGAAATGTATTGCGGCTATGGTTGATGG
>JASDQU010884008.1:0-12058 GCA_032191745.1 Picea mariana | reverse complement strand
CCACTTTGTAAAGTATTATGTTGTTGTTAAGATGAATATGTGACCAGTGCTGGAAGGCGATGAAACTGTCCCGATAAATTCCATGCCCCATGTTGTGAAAGAGACTTGGATTTCAATAGGCCTAAGAGGTAAGGCAACTAACTTTTTCTTCCTAGTGAAGCGTTGGAAAGCTTCGCATTTTCATGCCAGTAAATGGGCATCTTGGTGGAGTGAAGGCCAAAAATAACTTGCATGTAAAAAAAATTCTACAGTGGTTTTGGCTGAAAAGTGACCTCCTTAAACCCCAGAATGGAAATTTTCAATTGACATTTGGGCTTGGTCAGGAGTCAAGAATTGTGACAAAACCCCATCAAGGTTTCTTCAATAAAGGATTTGGTCTTATAAAACATACCATAAAACTTGCAAACGAAGTGTTTGTTTGGATTTAGTATCCATGTATGGTGGGAAAACACCATTGATTAGGAAATATGTTATAGGTACATACCATGGTTGTGAGGTTAAATCAATTTCATTAACCAGTTCTTCAAAATAAATCAATTCATCTACTTAAGGTGGTTCATCTATGACCAAGGGGTGGGATTGGGTTAGAAATTCATCCAACCCTGTCCCCCATATGGTTTTTCTCAGTTTAATGTCCAAGTCATATTCTTGCATGTGCATGATCCATTTGGACCACTTACTATGCAATTCAGTTTGATTCAAGGCAGTGACTAAGAGATATATAGGCACAAAAACCTGAACTTTGTGGCCTTGAATGTAATATCGAAATTTCTCCAAGGCTTTATAAAAAGAATAACCATGTTTGTCCAGTGTAGAATAGTTCAGTTAGTGTGTGTTGAAATTTTGGCTCACGAAGGCGATTGGCCTAAGATTTTCCTCATGATCCTTTTGCAATGAGATTGCAGAAATTGTCTCCTCTGATTTATTAGTGTACATGACAAAGTCTTTAGAGGGATTAGGAATGATTAACAGAGGGGCATAAGAAATGGCTTGCTTAATGGACTCAAAATCATGATGGGTAGGTGGGTCCCATTTGAATCGAATGTCCTTCTTCATAAGTTGATTTAGAGGTTTGACTACTTGAGAAAAATCATGAATGAAGCGTCTCAGGAAGTTTATATTTGCAAAGAAAGATTGCATTTATTTTTATTAGTAGGTAAGGGTAGATTTTTTATTGCTACCACTCTCTCGGGATAAACTTTGACACCTTCTCGAGAGATGATGTGACCCAAAAATTTTCACTCCATAACACCAAAAATAGTCTTCCTAGGATTTAAAGATATGCCAAACTTATGGCATCTAAGGAGAACCTGCCTGAGGTGATCAAAATGACTACTTTGTTATTTGGAAAAGACTGTGAGGTCATCGAAGTAGAAAACAATCACCTTACCCAATAAGCCTTTGAAAGCAATGGCCATGGCATGTTGAAAGGTGTTCCCGACATTAATCAAGCCAAAAGTCATCTTGTTATACGCATATGTGCCCCAACGTGTAGTGAAGGTGGTTTTGTGACTATCAGAAGCCTTGAGGGCTATCTGATTGTAACCTGAGAAACCATCTAAAAGGGACATCATCTGAGCCCCAAGGACTTGTTAGAGGATCTATTCCATTGGTGGGAAAGGGTACTTGTCCTTTAGGGACACCCTATTCAAATGTCGAAAGTCGACACACAAACAAATATCACGAATTTTATTCCTAACGGGAAGCAAATTAGATACCCATTGTAAGTAACGGACATGATATATGACCCTGGATGCTTCCATCTTGTCTAATTTAGCTTTAATTCTTTGTTCCATAATAGGATTATTCTTTCTTTGTCTCTTCCTTTAAGGTTTCGAATCAGAGATTATGGGTATGGCATGGACTATCTCCTTCATATCAAAAACCTTGAGATCCTCGTAGGACCAAGAAAAAACATCCTTGAACTCTGTCAAGAGTTCCGTGAATTGAGCGATCTCAGAAGGAGAACACTATGACCCTATATAAACTAGTTTTGGATCTTTCTCAGTTACTAGGTTTATAGCAATGGCTTCTCACACCTTCCTAACAGATTCACTATCAATAATAGGTGTAGAGGTAGTGGCATCATTGGAATCAAACATGGATTCCAGTAAGAACAAACCAGGGGGAATTTTATTTGTCTTCAACTGGATTATGTACCCAGTTTCCTCTTCCAACTCATGGTTGATATGTAAATCTTCGAATTTCTCCTTGTTTTGAAGGAACCTACAGACTTGGTTATCGGTATCAAAAACTTGCCAAGAGTCAATGTTATCAGGTAATGCAGGTCTATGTAAAATTTGGACTTTTATATCTTCGATATACCTTAAGATATCCAAAGTGAAGAAAGAACCAGCCAAGGAGAAAGTATCAGCTACATGGTTTGCGGCTCTAGGTAGGCTTGAATGTTTAAACATAAGAACTTCTCAATAAATTCCTTATCCCTTCGGTGGTATTGTTTGAGGCGTTGGTTATGAACTTCATATTTATCTCTGATTTGATTCACAACCAATTCAAAATCCCCACTCACCAACAAATGACAAATTCTTAAGTCTAAGGCCTTTTGGAGGCCTTGAACTAACGCTTCATATTCAACCATTGATCTAGGTGGATATTGGTGGCCACCCACCTATTCCAACTGGCTCCTGGTGTCCTCTCTTGATTCATCACGTCTTTATGTACTCCTTTATAATTGTGAGTTATACACTTCTGGGGTTTTCTAAAGCCTCACAAATTCTCCAGGTGGATACGGGTGGCCTCTCACCTAATCCAATTGGCCTATTTTGTATGTTTTCATGTCATCACATCTTGTTGTACTTCGAGGGCTATTTTGGGGATCTAACCATTTTTTTCTTGATTCACCACAGTCATACTATAGACAGAGTTAGAGTCTAATGAAATAATGTGTATTTCTCTGAAATACCTTTCCAACGAGCTATCACGCACCTAAAACAGAGGTCATATGAAAAAGTTACGACCCTAGGAAGTTGAGGTACCAAATTACACCAACTTACCCATAAGGTCCACATGACTTTTGACGTTTCACCTTCTAGGGTTAGGTTTTTGGTCTAGGGTTTTGGAATTCATGAKTAATATGTAAAGTCCCTCTGGAGCCTCATTGTAATCCATTTCTGCTCAGACGGATGCGTGTAGCAGCCACATCTCTTCTCAAAGATAGCTACCACTATTCGAGCAAGTTTTAGTTCTACAATTTTACAGTTTCAGCCTATTTCATTATTGAATAGAAGATATTGTTCACTGAATATTTGTGTTATCCTTCCTATCTATGTGTTTATGGTATTCAGTCTATAATCAGTTCGTTCCGCTCCTAAATCCGGATCACTAGTATCAGAGCATTCTGGTCTTCATTTATTTTTCTTTGTGCATGTCCCCGACAAGGTCTGGGTACAAGAAGTTTGGAATCGAATGAATCGATCCATTACCAGATCAGTCATTCTGAGCCTGATAAAAACCCATGGGAGACGAAAATAAATATGATGGAGCAAGAGATCCTATTAAAATGTTGCTCGAGGAATCCCTTGTGCGACAAAGGAATCGCGCAAATCCTTCGATGGTTACCCATGGGAGAAGCATCTTCATCACGTGGCCATGCAACCCCCTTCAAGGTACAAGTAAGTTTTTATATTCCATTATTTGAAGGACTAATAGATGCGGATTTTGTAGATAAATTGTTTAATTTGCTCGAAGGATATTTTTTGGTCCACAATTTTTTCGATTGGGAAAATATCACTTTTCCATTCCTCAAGTTCATTCCCCATGTTAAATATTGGTGGGGTACTTACTCTAAGAAAAGGTTCGTTGAGGAATATTCAATTTTTGTGGTGGGCCCTACATGGGATTCCTTTTGGGACGCCATCAAAGAATAATACTGGCACAAACCCCACCCCTCCTTCTCCTTAACGGGGTTGAATGACCTCTCGGTCTAGGATCATTCAATTCGTCGAACCAAATCATTTGTTGGGATCCTGATGGAACCGTTTCAACTTAACACAGACCCTTTTTCACTTCATCGGCACTCGCGATGTGGCACCTGCTGACCCTCTCCTTAGCGCTTTTCAACTTCGATGCCAACGCTGCTATCTCTTTGTGCTAGACTTCCCTCTTCGATGTGACCACAGACTATAGCCGTCGGCCACTCCCTTCACGACCCCGCACTTCGGGACTTTTGACGCAGTACCCCTACCCTCAGCAGGTTCTACTTGACCTCTCGGTCTTCGAATCTTCCTATTCCCTGAGCCGAAATGGCTCTTTAGTTCCCACTGGAACCTTCAATGCACGTAAAACCACGGGTAATTCTAGAAGCTACGCTCACACGAACAAGCACTAGGTGTGAAACCCTACTCCATGTGACCACCGATGTGACCATTGACTTAACCCCAAATGGCTCTTCAAGTTGCACGACTTCATGTTTTATGATTTTGGGAGTTCTACTGTGAGTCTCCCCGACTCCTTCGATCCCTAAAACCCCGAAATGGGCTAACGATCCACTAACTCCTCCCTTATGCCTTAACCATATGACCTCTAGTCAATTTCTGGGGCCTTACTTCTGAGCACATCGAGATTTTACAACTCGTGAGTTCGCGATGTGACTCTTCCCCTTTTCCCCAAAGTTCGAACTCGCGACTTCCTTGCTACTGATCAATGGTATTGATTCTTCCTCAATCTGACAGTCCAAATCGCGTTGGGATTTCACATATCGTGGATTCTCGAAAAAACTTCGTCCACACATTCGTCTCTCAAAATGTTGAAATTCAAGCACCAAATCAATGACTCTCATCCCTTCAAATCTCATGAATATTATCTCTCCTGATCTTGCGAGTGTTGAAATCGTTCATTCAGGTTCTCAAAGACTGTTGGCCAAGTAACTTGGTGTTCGTCCTCCTGAGATTGGTTTCTGCAAGGTGAATTCGACCCTCATTTGTCCTCTGGACTTTCCAAGTCTCTATCCCTCCTAAACTTGATTCTTGCTAAAAACTCAAGGATTCTATGGAATCTTGCATGCACTCCTTGCAACCTTCATGATAATATCTGATTATCCTAACTATCCAACTCTGTGCACTCCTTGCGACATAAATTCTTCAACTTTTCACTTGGGTTGGAAAAGTCTAAGACTTTRACCTGGMCTGTGCACACCTTGCACGAMTCTATGCTATACTTGCACTTTTGTTGGTATAAGAACAACTCTATCTCTCCTGAGCTTTTCTGAGATAAAACTCAAACCTCATCGATGCACTCCTTGCATACTTTCACTGTACTCTTTGCAAGAATTCTGAGGAAGAGAAACAATTGAAACTCATACTCTCCCTCTCAGAGACTTCATACATTCAACATGAAATTACACACATAAAATCATTGAAACAAATGCATAACAGAGCATATAATAAAATTGTGAACATACCATTCAATAGATGCAAACAATATCCATAAAAACACCATGAAATTGATTCAAAGCATTCTTATATTAACTCAAGTGCTTTTGTACATGGATTCTACAACAACAACTATCTTCTTAAACAATTTCTACAACTTTTCTTGTCTTTTATGCTCTCCTATGCTCCCTTTTCTCTACAACTTCTACTCTTACAATTGAGAATAATAATACAATACAATACATATGAGGGAGATTTCTCGAGTTTTCCCTCCTACAACCTCAAGCTATCTAATCAAATTAAAATCTACAACTACTTTGCATTCATTACATTAATTGTCTACAACCAACAGATGAGAGCAATGCTCAAGATCTGCGTTACAATTCCCAAAACATTTAAGAGCACTTATTTCTCTCTAGATATTACATTAATGTGCCATCCGTTTGAAATTCGAAATATATTCAAAATGTGCGTTGATGCATATCTAGCTGTCCTCTGCTTGCGCTTGTTGGCGATGCTCCTGCATCATACTCCTCTGGATGAAAAATTCATGGACTCCCATCCATGAGCTCCTGCACCATCTTTCCATGTTTCTGGATATCTACTTCACTTTCCCAACTGGCATCCTCAATCAGGTTTCCTTTCCACTTTACCAAGTATCCAAAATATGTCTTCCTCCGGGTCTTCTTACCAACTCTATGATCAATGATCTTTTCCATCTACGGATTTTCAGCTACATGCATCTATTTGACCCACTAGATTTATTTCTGATTCTTTGCCCCATCTGTTTCATCTGCTCTGTAAGGGTACATATATTCTATGTTGAATATGGGTGATATTCCCACATCATCTAGCAATTCTATCTCATAAGCATTTGCCTCAAATTTTCTCAAAATCTTACACGACCTTACCTTTTTCATTTTCAACTTATTATATGTTCCCCTTGGGAACCTTTCCTTCCTTAGATGTGCTAAGACCAAATCTCCTACTTCGAATTGAAGCTCTCTCATGTGTTTATCTGCTCTGCACTTATATTCCTAGTTGGAACTCTGCAACTGCTCTTTAATCTTATTGTGGAACTCTTGCATCTCTACTGCAAAATCTTCCGCTCTAGCACTCTTGAACTCATTCTACTCTAAGTCTCTCAACTCAGATACTCCCCTTGGCTACATTCCATACATTATCTGGAATGGGCTCTGTCCTGTACTTCTGTTAGGTGATTTGTTATATGCAAATTCCTCTTTCAACAGAATCTGATCCCACTGACTATGATGTTCAGCTAATAAACTCCTCAATAAGTCTCCCAAAATTTGATTTACTACCTCAGTCTGTCCATCCATCTGATGGTGATATGCTGAGCTAAAAGATAGATTTTTCCACAACTTCTTTCATAGTGTCCTCCAGAAATGACCAACAAACTTGGTATCTCGATTTGAAACAATACTCTTCGGTAAACCATGAAGTCGAACAACTTCTTTGAAAAACATATTTTCAATGTGTGTTGCATCACTGGTTTTCTGACATAGAATAAAATGTTCCATTTTTGAGAATATGTCAACTACCATGAATATGGAATCACAACCTCTCTATGTCCTTGGTAGTCCTAACACAAAATCCATGCTTACCGCGTCCCACGGCCTCTCTGGTTTTGGCAATGGTTGATACAATCTTGTATTATGTCTTCTCCCCTTTGCATGCTGGAAAATTCTACACCTGTTGACAAATTTCCTGACATCTGTCCTCATCCCTGGCCAATAATATAAACTGTTCAGTTGTGCAAATGTTTTATCATGGCCGAAATTTCCAGCCAATCCTCCACTATGTTTTTCCTTCAAAATGTTTTCTCTCATAGAACTCTTCCAGAAACACAACTAATTTCCTTTGAATAGCAATCTATCTTGAATTAAATATTCAATCCATTGGCTTATGTCTCTCAGAATAGGATTCTCACATGCTTCATAAGCGTCCCTGAAATCTGAATCATCTTTGTATATATCCTTAAGGCTATCAAAACCTAAGGTCTTCACACGAAACTCATGTAGAATCAAACATTTCATGCTCAATGCATCAACAACCTTGTTAGCATTTCCAGAAATGTGTTTTATAACAAAAGTAAAGTTCTACATAAATTCAACCCATTTTTCATGTTTTTGGTTCAATTTCTTTTGTCTGGTTATAAACTATAAAGCATGGTTGTCTCTATACAAAACAAACTCTTTCGGAACCAAGTAGTGTTTCCATTTCTTCAGCGCTTGTATGACTGCATAAAACTCCTTATCATACATGGAATAATTTCTCTTGGCGTCGTTCAGCTTCTCACTAAAGTATGCAACCGGTCTATTGTCTTRAATTAAGACTGCTCCAATCACAAATCCACTTGTGTCAAATATAACTTGAAATGTTTTATTGAAATCTGGCAAAACCAGAACTGGTTGTTCAATTATCTTCTCCTTTAACAAMTTGAAAATTTTATCTGCTTCCTCTATCCAATGAAAAGGTTTATGTCTTTTCTTGACTGTGTCCATCATTGATACACAAATTCCACTAAATTTTTTTATGAACTTCCTGTAAAAACTGGCTAGTCCATGGAAGCTTCTGGCTTCAAAGATATTCCTTGGCGATGGCCATTCTTTGATTTCTTTTACCTTTTCAGGATCCATCTTCAACTCATTCGAAGTTATTACAAAACCCAAATAAATGAGTTATGTCTTCATGAAAGATGACTTCTTCAGATTTATCAGCAATTTCTCTTGTTGCAACCTGCTCATCACTAGAATTAAATGTCTCAAATGTTCTCCATCAGTCTTACCGAAGATCAGTATATCATCAAGATACACAATTACAAACTTGCCAATGAAATATTTCAAGACTTCGTTCATTAATCTCATGAAAGTACTTGGCACATTCGTCAAGTTAAATGGCATGAAAATCCATTCATATAGGCCTTCATTCATCTTGAATGTTGTCTTCCATTCATCACCTTCTCTCATTCTAATCTGATGATATCCACTTTTCAAATCAATTTTTGAAAAAAACTTTGCTCCACTCAAGCAATCCATCAAGTCATCCATCCTCGGTAAAGGAAATCTATACCTGATGGTGATTTTGTTTATATCCCTTGAGTCTATACACATCCTCCATCCACCATCCTTCTTTGGGCTTAAACTCTTGGCATAACACATGGACTCAAGATTTCTCTAATCAACCCTTTTTCCATCAAATCTTGGACTTGCTTCTTGACCTCTTCATTCTCCCGCGACGTTATTCTCCACGCTACTTTGTTCGGTAAACTTGCTCCTGGTATAAGGTCAATATGATGGCTTATACTTATGATGGGAGGCAACGAACAAGGTAAATTTTCCACCACTATATCAGCGAAATTTTACAGCAATTCCTGAATTTCCTCTGGTAGATCATCCATTGAGGTACCGGTCAAGATGAATCTAGGTTTTTTTTCCACAATAAACTGCATTTCTTCATCTTTCTTGACTTCATCCAGAAGTTCCTTCCCACTCATGAGAAGTATAGTATTTCTTGTTTCTTTTGTCACCTTCTTGTCTTCAATTGGCAGCAACATATGTGTCCTACCATTCTTTTCCAAGGTGTATGTATTCTTTCTCCCATCATGAATACCATTTTTGTCATATTGCCATGGCCTCCCCAACAAAATATGACAGACATCCATGGGAATAACATCACATAAGATATCATCTCTATAACCCCCTATCTTAAATTCAACTAAACATTGTTTAGTGATAGTTACTAGGTGTCCTTTTTGCAACCACAAAACCTTGTATGGGTTTGAATGTGCAACTATTTCCAATTCTAGATTTTCCACCATATCTATGGATACTAGATTATTCGTTCTTCCACTGTCCACTATCACCTTGCATACCCTATCCTCTGGATTGGATTCTCCATCTCTTTCTCTAGCTTCAAGAGAATTTTCCTCATCATTAAGGATCTCCGCCTTCTGCATCTTCTGCCTCAACATTTCACCTTTGCGCTTCTAAAATGTGAGCTTTGCCTCCTCCATCTCTTTTTCTATCGGGACATTCAAAATATTTGTGTCCGATATTTCCAAAGACAAAACACTTTATTTCACCTCCTCTGCCTCTTCCTCTCCCTCTTGCTCATGGAAAAGTGTTCCTATCGGCATATCTTCTTCCTTGTGAACTTCCTCCCCTTTTTGGGTGGTTATGTGGTTTCTTCTCTTCATCTTTGGGCTTTTGTACTCTATCCTGGGAAACTGCTTTGCCTCTGCTTTGAATTCTACCTTGGCCCATTTGACCTTGATTTCGGGCCAATTTCTCTTCTGCCTTCAGAGCAATCTGATAAGCATCTTCCACATTTCTGATTGTCACCATGCTCATTTCATCCTGAATCTCATATCTCAGGCCATTCATGTATCTGGTGACTTTTTCATCATCACTCTCATGACAACCTTCTATGATGTTTAACCTGTAAAATTCCTTAGTGTATTCCTTCACTGTCATCCCTTTCTATCTCAAATTTTGCATTCTTCGAAACAGATTGATTTGGTAATCCCTGGGTATGAATTTGTCTTTCATCTTCATGACCATCATGTCCCAACTTTTGATTCTTTGTTTGGATTTGCAATGCATTTCAACCTGCAGTTCATCCCACCACAACGTTGCATGCCCATTTAGTCTAGTGACAGTGTGATTTACTTTCTTATCTTCTTCGATATACTCATATTCAAAGTATTTATCGAGATCCCTAAACCAATCTAGCAGCTCCTCAACGTCTAAGTTTCCTTCATACATCGGGATGTCCATTTTTTCTCTGGCCCCTATTCTTCCAATATCTTTGAATAGACTTTCCTTTGCAGCATCTTCGACTACAACTTCTTCTTCGACTCCAGATTTGTTTTCATTCTCGGCCTCACTGACATCCCCAATATTAGGTGTTCCCCTCTATGTTGTCTCCATGGAATCTAATCGAGCACAAAGTTATCTCATCTCCCTTTCCACAGCTGGATCGGGCATGGGTCTTTCTTGACGTCTTCTCGGTGGCATTGTTTCAATCTATCCACACAGAATTCAAACCACAACTATCATATGTCTTCCTTCTATAGAAAAAAAAAATTGTTATCTCTAATACCACCTGATGCAATACCCCTACGCTCAGCAGTGTCTGCTTGACCTCCTGGTCTTCGAATCCTCCTATTCCCTGAGCCGAAATGTCTCTTTAGTTCCCACTGGAACCTTCGATGCACGTAAAACCACAGGTCCTTCTAGAAGCTATGCTCGCACGGACAAGCACTAGGCACGAACCCCTACTCCATGTGACCATCGGCGTGACCACTGACTTAACCCCAAATGGATCTTCAAGTTTCGCGACTTCCCATTTCATGATTTCAGGAGTTCTATTGTGAGTCTCCCCAACTCCTCCGATCCCCAAAACCCTAAAATGGGCTAATTGTCCACTACATCCTCCCTTATGCCTTAACCACATGACCTCTAGTCAAGTTCTGGGGCCTTACTTTCAAGTGCATCGGGATTTCAGGAATCATGAGTTCGCGATGCGACTCTTCCCCTTTTTCCTGAAGTCTGAACTCACGACTTCTTTTCTACAGATGATTGGTCTTGATTCTTTCTCGAACGGTCCATATCGCGTTAGGATTTCATGTATCGGGGATTCCCGAAACAGCTTCCTCCACACGTCCATCTCCCGAAATATCAAAATTCAAGCACCAAATCAATGGCTCTCGTCCCTTCATATCTAATGGTTGTTATCTCTCCTGAGCTTGCGAGTGTTGAAAGACTCTCTCCTTAATTGCTTCGCTGATCTATTGGATCCAACGGTCCACGGAAAATCGATTTTCTCCCTCCGATAAATTCAATCATTCATTCAGGTTCTCAAAGACTCTTGGCCAAGTAACTTGGTGTTCTTCCTCCTGAGCTTGGTTTCTGCAAGATGACTTCGACCCTCGTTTGTCCTCTAGACTTTCCAAGTCTCTATCCCTCCTGAACTTGATTATTGCTGCAAACTCAAGGATTCTATGGAATCTTGCATGCACTCCTTGCGGCCTTCACGATAATACTTGATTATCCGAACTATCCAACTCTGCGCACTCCTTGTGACATAAATTATTCAACCAATCACTTGGGTTGGAAAAGTATAAGACTTTGACCTGGCCTGCGCACACCTTGCACGACTCTATGCTATACTTGCACTTTTGTTGGTATAAGAACAACTCTATCTCTCCTAATATTTTTTGAGGTAAAAATTAGAACTCATCGACACACTACTTGTGGACTTTCACTGCACTCTTTGTAGAAATTCTCAGGAAGAGAAACAATTGAAACTCATACTCTCCCTCTCAGGGAATTCATACATTCAACATGAAATCACACACATAAAAGCATTGAAACAAATGCATAATGGAGCATATAAACAAACTGTGAACATACCATTCAATAGATGCAAACAATATCCATAACAACACCATGAAATTGAGTCAAAGCATTCTTATATTAACTCAAGTGATTTTGTACATGGGTTCTACAACAATAGCTATCTCCTTAAACAAATTCTACAACTTCTCTTGTCTTCTCTGCTCTCCTTTGCTCTCTTTTCTCTATAGATTCTACTCTTACAATTGAGAATAATAATACAATACAATACATACGAGGGAGCTTTCT
>JASDQU010884006.1:28395-52234 GCA_032191745.1 Picea mariana | reverse complement strand
AATTATCAATAATAACCATCCATTGGTTATGATCATCAGGGTCCCATCATTTGTAAAATGCCTCAACAAAACCTACAAAAGACAATACTTTTCCCTTGACAAGATTTTCAAACTATCTCCTTGCATCCCTTTGACACTTAAGGAAAAAAATTCATTATAGTATCTTCATGAACACTGTCAATGCTCAAATTGAATTCAATGAAATATGAAACATGCAATATGATTGAATCATTGTGTCCATACAAACCAGGAATTGGTCTTGGGTTCTCATGAGGAAACCCCAGGACGTTTGAAAAATCCAAAGAAGCATACCAATTGGCCAACCATGGAAGCAATCCCATTTCTTATTTTTTTCTAGGTCTTCAATACAAAGTTGATATAAGAATTTAAAATGAAAAATTATCATAGCTTATACAAACACCAAGGTGGAGTCGCCAAGATGATATTTCTTCAAAGAGCCTTCAAATTTATGGATGTCCTCGCCTCTACATCCAACAAAGTTTTCAAAATATGTAAGGAACAAGGGCTTTGTCCCTTCATGAAGTCACCATGTGAGAAAGAGATCTTGAATACAACACTCTCACCAATATGTCATCTTCAAATTTCCCAAGAGAATGAGTTTTATCCCCAGTAACAACACCAAAATGTTACCTCTCAAATTGTACTGATTGACAAAATCCCTAATCCACAAGGTACAACTCAAGGGGAAACTGTTAGGACGGTCACCATTGTCACTTTAGTAACCTTCTCTTTAGGCTTCTCCTCTGTCTCAAGGGGGATATCCCTAGTAGGATTACTAAGACCAAGCAATGAAGCACAAGGCGAAGTTGAGAGTGGCCATAGTAAAACACAGTTTTGGGGTTTTAGATACAAGTGATGGAAGGACGTAGAGATCAATGCCAAATCCAACTAGAGTAATGGAATCAAGGTGAATAATATGGTCTATGAGGTCAATAATAAATCCTCTTAAGAATTGGCCTATTTCATTCAAGGATTACGACTTAGATTAGAATCTAAAGGAAGAATAATCCTTCACTCAATCAATATCAACAATGAATATCAAGGTCTATAAGAAGGGAATCTTAATGGAAAAACCTTCACCAAAAAAATCAACTATGGCTTAACAAATTTTATTGATAGTTTTGCTAGGGATCCACAAGGAAGAACAAAGCATGGAACCAAATAATCATCAAACCAACAAAGGAAGAAGGAAGGGGGAAAACTTGAGAACATATTCCTTCCAAGTGAGAAATTACCCCTCAAATGGATCGATCTTGAAGGCTTGTAGAGGACTTGAGAAAATCACCATTATTTCTTTATGCACCAAATAAAACCAAGATAGAGAAGCTTCAAGAATTGACAACACTCACCCACAAAGAAAGAACTCTTTACACAACCATATGCTCCAAGAAATATATGTCAATTAATCTCCAAGGAGAGAGAGATCTAAAAATCGAACCATGAGTGATACTGAGGAAGGACACCTCTATTTTAGAGTGATGCTCATCTTCGTTTACAATAAAATAATATTATTTCATGAGAGATCATAAAATTTATCCTATAAAGGAGTGAAACACAATTCCCTAGAACTAACTGGTCTAAAACAACAAAAGAATAAATTAGTCAAGCCACATGTACAATGATAAAGATGAACTAATTGTTGATATTATGGTAAATTCGGGAGGTATGAACCTCTATTGTGACCTTTGACAATATTAGAATGTTCTGGAAGGAAGCAAAGAAATGAAGGAAACCCTAGATGAAATGTCGGCTCAAGATAGATAATTAATATGAAATAATTAGTACCCAAAGAGAGAAGTCGGTCCAAGCAAGTCTACCAAGAATACTATAAATACAGGGCACCAGTCTCTCATTTGACACACTCTCAGAATCACAGAAAGCCAATTTTTGTGCATTGCAGTCTAGCAGTCTTGGGCGCAAGTCCTAGGGAAGGTGTTGCGCCATTTTTGGGTGAGACTATCTGATCACCTTGGTTACTTTTTTCTTGGTGCATTAGCCTTTCTTGGATATTGGATTGATACCAGGATTCTTCTCTCTGTCAAGTTCAAGGTGCTCAGAGTGTGGCTTCGGCCTATGGTTGGGTGACAAGGGGATTCTCAATGGTAAAACGAGCACAATCCTTCATATTCTAACAGGTTATGGGCCCATGCCTCCTTCATTCAGTTAATGTTTATGCCATTATTATAGTTCTTTTCATTTCAATAGATAAGAGCATCATAAGAACAAGATCACTGAGAAATACACATTCACAAGAGACACAACATTTATCCTAGGAAACCCTCTCGAGGAAGAAAACCCAGCAAAAACTTCCTTATCATAAATAGATTAACATTGTTCAAGAGATAACTCAAACCAATACAGATAGTCCTCCCCAAGAGATGCGCCACTTATCTTCTCCTCTCTCCAACTATTAATTGCAGCTTGCCTCATAAGATAATGAGCAAGTGAGTTGTGTGTTTGAAGTGAGGCGCTAGGCTCTTATTTATATAAGACTGGCACGTGTGAAAGGTCACAACTGGCAGGGCTGACCTCTCACTTTGGGTGGGTAAACCCACCTTTAATTAATTCTATGTCTTCCATAATAACTGTTAGGGCCGAATTCTTATTCTGCCCTTTATAATTGTCTGATGACCAATCCGCAAAAGGGGATTTGGTCCTTATACAATTACCGACATGATTAATCCACAATGGGGATTAATCCAATAACAATAATAATAATAATGACATGATTGATCCACAATGGGGATTTAATCCAATAATAATAAGAATGCTCTTCGCAGTTACATCATTTCAACACTCCCCTTTAACAAGAAGGGTATTCTTCATCAGCATCAGGCAAGGGAGGTCTGCATCATCAGTGGCATCTGGAGGACAGTATCGTCAATATCATCTTGAAACATTGGCTAGCATATTTATGAGTCATTGGAAGTTTTCTTCATCGGCAGCATCATCATTCTCGAAAGAATGCTATCATCATCTGCATCAAATGTGTATCAATAAAAATGATACCTCATCACAACACTAGGTTGGCACATCACAATACTACACTGGCTCAATGTCACAGCGGTTAAGCTAGTAGCTCAGTGTCAGTCACATCTTGCTTTACATCTAACAACTAGGTCAAAAGCAAGGAATGTCACTATCTCACTTTACGTCTAACAACTAGGTCAGAAGCAAGGAATCACAACATCATGCTTTACATCTAACAACTAGGTCAGAAGCATGACTCATATTGCTTTACATCTAACAACGAGGTCAGAAGCAAGGAACACATCAACATCTCGCTTTACGTCTAACAATGAGGTCAAAAGCAAGGAATCATCTTGTGTTACGTCTAACAACTAGGTCAGAAGCAAGGAATCAATGGCGTCCTGCTTTACGTCTAACAACTAGGTCACAAGCATGACTCATCTTGCTTTACGTCTAACAGCAAGGTCAGAAGCAAGGATCACACAGTGTCATTCTTTACATCTAACAACGAGGTCAGAAGAAAGGATCACACAGTGTCATGCTTTACGTCTAACAGCGAGGTCAGAAGCATGACTCATCTTGCTTTACGTCTAACAGCGAGTTGAGAAGCAAGGATCACACAACGACATGCTTTACATCTAACAGTGAGGTCAGAAGCATGACTCATCTTGCTTTACGTCTAACAACTAGGTCAGAAGCAAGGAATACATATACTCCCCCTTTCAGGGAGGGTCCTTTTGGACTATACCAAGCTTATCTCGAAAGTGTTCAAAATTTACACGAGATAGAGGCTTAGCCAACACATCAGCAACATGTTCATCCGTGCTAATGTACTGGAGTTTCAAGGCTTCTCTCTATACCATGTCACGGATGAAATGATAGCGGATATCTATGTGCTTCGACCTGTCGTGGAACACAGGATTCTCTTTCATTTTAATGCATCTTTGATTGTCGCATAGAATCTCGGTTGCTCTCATATTCAAATCAAATAGGCCTGTCAACAAATTTTGAAGCCATATAGCTTCGCAGCTAGCAAAACATGCGGCAATGTACTCTACTTCCACTATGCTGAGAGAAATATTGGATTGCTTCCTACTCTTCCACGAGATCATAGCTGATCCCAAACTGAAACAACATCCAGAAGTGCTTTTTTCTGTCAGTAACGCTTCCTGCCCAATCTACATCAGTATATCCACTCAATGTGAAGTCATGATCTCCATCATAGCTGAGACCATAATCCACTGTACCTTTAAGGTACCTCATCACATGTTTTGTAGCCACTAGGTGAACACGTCTGGGCTCTACCAGAAACTGACTCAAGGTGTTCACTGCAAAACAGATGTCTCGTATGGTGTTCGTCAGGTACATCAGCGATCCAATAATCTGTCTGTACAGAGTGGAATCTATCAACTCTGATGAAGTATTGACCATCAGCTTCAGCTTCGCTTCCATGGGAGTATTCATGGACTTACATTCTAGCATGTCGAATCTCTTTAAGATTTCAACCATGTACTTCCCTTGGTTAAGGAAGATTCTCTCTGGACTCTACCATACCTCAAGGCCTAAGAAGTAATGCATTAGACCAAGGTCTTTCATTTCAAATTATGTGGCAAGTCTTTGTTTACATTCAATGATGATATTTTCTTCTCCAATTAAGAATAAGTCATCCACATACAATAATAGTATTACTGGTTCATTATCCATAATTTTGAAGTAGAGATTTGAGTCTACTTTACTCTTGGTAAATCCCAAGCTTGTCAAGAAACTGTCTATACAGCCATACCAAGCTCTGGGAGCTTGCTTCAATCCGTATAAGGCTTTCTTCAATCGACAGACATGAGACTTCCTATCTTCAACCTCAAATCCTTGGGGTTTCTCTATATACACTTCCTCTTCAATAACACCATTCAGGAAAGTTGTCTTCACGTCCATCTGGTGCAACTTCCATTTCATCTTGGTAGCAAGAGCTATAATGGTTCTGATCGAAGTGTATCTGGCCACAGGAGTGAATGTCTCTTCATAGTCGATACCTTCCTTCTGGGAAAAGCCATGAGTGACAAATCTTTCTTTATATTTCTCAATACTTCCATCAGCAGCATGTTTTATTTTGAAGAGCCATTTTGATGATACCATATCCTTACTTTTTGGTCTGGGAACTATTTCCCATAAATCATTCTTTATTATGGATTGGTATTCCTCTATCATGGCATCTACCTATTCCTTCTTCTAGATAGCCTCTTCAAAGCATGTGGGTTCTTCATCAAGTAGTTTGCACATCAAAGCCGTGTAACTGGAGAATGGCTTTGGTCTCTTCACCTGTCTTGTGGTTCCTTCTGGAACACCATACTTCTCTCCATCTTGAATAAGCTCTCTTACCCAAGAAGGCTTTCTTTTATGGGAGAAGGTCATTTGAGGAGGTTCTTGAACTTCTGTTATATCATGATCTTCAGGAATCTCCTCATCAGGGGAAGCTAGGACTTCCCTTACAGGTTTTGCAACTCTGGGAACTTCCCTCATGGATTCTGTAGTCCTGGGATTTACAGGTTCCTCTTCATATACTTCTTCAAGATCACATCTTCTCAATTTCTTAAGTGTTGCTTCTTCATCAAAGGTCACGTCCCTGCTGATCTCAATATGGCGGTGACCAAGTATGTAGATTATGAAGGCCTTAGATACTTCATAGTATCCCACAAATATTCCCTTCTTTCTAGAGGGTTCCAGCTTGTTTCTTTTCTCTTTCGGTATATGGATAAACACTGGACAGCCAAATATTTTGAGGTGGCTTACCTCTGGCTTCTTTTCAGTGAACATTTCTTATGGGGTCTTGAACTCAAGTGCACTATGGGATAATTTTTTCTGCACATAAACAGCTGCCATTGTTGCTTCTACCCATAAGCACATAGGAAGATCTTGATCGTGAATCATGGTCTTCACACCTTCCATAATTGTTTTGTTCTTCCTTTCATCTACACCATTTTGTTGAGGATTATAGGGAGTAGTGAGTTCCCTCTTGATCCCAACATCTCTACAGAATTTTACGAACTCCTTCGAGGTATATTCTCCTCCATTATCTGACCTGAGTATCTTAATCTTCCTTATAGAAGGGTTCTCTTATCAAGGCTTTAAATTCCTTGATCTTGCTGAACACTTCAAATATATCTAAGTCTTTTACGAGAATAATCATTAATGAATGATACATAGTATACATACCCATTTATGGAGGATGTTGGCATTAGGCCACACACATCTGAATGGATGAGTTCTGGGACTCCTTCTGTCTTTTTGTCCCTCTTCGGAAATGGGTTCTGGGACTATCTCTAGGGTTACTAGCAGAAGCAACTTCCAAGACACTACCGCTAAGGTTACTAGCAGAAGTAGTTGCAGAAACCCTAAATCTAAGATCCGACACCTTGTGATGGAGCATCTTTCTTAAGGAGAATATATTTAGATGCGCCCTAGTTCAAAGCACATTTTGGCTCTCTCAAAAGACAAAAACATCAGAGTTGAAGTTTTGGATCAAGGCATGACCAACTACCAGTCAATCGAAGACATGAGTGAAACAATCAGTCTTCTACATTACTCAGCACTCACCGGAACGATTGAAGATGACATGTGGATAATCAATAGTGGAGCTTCTAAGGACATGACGGGAGATCAAGCCAGCCTCTCAAACCTAAATGAGAAGAAGACATCATAAAAGGTAGATCTCATAGACAAAAGCACTTATCCAGTCGAAGGATTTGGACAAGCCTCAGTCAAGTTGAAATCAGGTAACAATGTTCACTTAAGTAATGTTTTATATGTACCTGGTTTAGAAAAGAATCTTGTGTCCATATCTTTCCTAGAAGACAAGGGAAACATAATAGCTTTCATGGATGGAAAAGTGTTATTATGGCATAAAGACTCCAACATAGAGAATACTAGGGTTATTGGAAGTCGTGAAGGAAATCTGTATAGACTACTAGAACAAAATGAAGAATCTCTCGTACGTGATGAAGTCAATCCTAATGAACTTTGGCATAGAAGGTACGCTCATATTAATTATCAAGCATTACCTTTTCTCAGAAAGATGGTTGAAGGAATACCAGAATTGTAGTCTACAGATGAAGGAATTTGCAAAGGTTGCACTCTTGGAAAGAATATCAAGAAACCATTTCCAATCAGCAACAATAGATCTAAGGAGATTCTAGATCTGATACACTCAGATGTTTGTGGTCCGATGCCAGTTAAATATCTAGGAAGATCCCTATACTATGTAATCTTCATAAATGACTATTCAAAAAAGACTTGGCTATATCTATTGAAGACAAAAGATGAAGTATTTAACAAATTTCAAGAATTCAAAGCAGAGATAGAGAACCTCACAAACAAGAAGATCAAGACCTTAAGAACAGATAATGGAGGAGAATATACCCCAAAGAAATTCGTTGCATTCTACAAATTGGGATTAGGAGGAAGTTGATTGTTCCTCATAATCCTCAACAAAATGGTGTAGCAGAAAGAAAGAACAGATCTATCAAAGAAACCGTAAAAGCGCTACTAAATGATCAAGGTCTGTCCATGTTCTTATGGGGAGAAGCAACCATGACAACAATATATGTGCAGAACAGAAGTCCTCACCACATATTGAAGGACATGACTCCAGAAGAAGCTTTCTCGAGTAAGAAACCTAATGTCAAAAATCTAAGAATATTTGGATGTCTTGTTTACCCTTGCATTCCCAAGGATAAAAGGAATAAACTAGAACCCTCAGGAAAGAAGGGGATATTTGTGGGATACAAAAATTCATCCAAGGCTTATAGAATATATATTCCAGAACAACACGAGATCAAATTCAGCGGAGACATAACATTCAATGAAAAGATGGCTTTCAAGAAATCCATAGAAGAAACTATAGAAGAAGAAGAGATTGAATAACCTAATGATGAAAGCACAAAAAACAAAAATGAAGAAAAAGAACAACTTGATCATCCTATAGAACCACGTGAAAACATTTATTCAGATATCATACCTAAGACCAAGAAATGACCATATTGGCTTGAAGCTACCTTACAAGATGCAGAAAGACTCAAGGTTCCAGAAGGAACACTCAGAAAGAGTGAGAGGCCTAAAATATTCTCAAGTTATGCAGCATATATAATGAAACTTCTAGATGAAGAACCTACCACATTTGAAGAAGCAGTTCAAAAGGGACAATGGAAAGAAGCTATGACAAAAGAACACCAATTCATTATGAAAAATGATGTATGGGAAATTATACCTAGACCTAAAGAAAAATCAGTGGTAACTTCAAAATGGGTATATAAGATCAAATATGCAGCAGACGGAAGCATGGACAAATACAAGGCAAGAGTCGTAGCTAGAGGGTTATCCCAAAAGGAGGGAGAAGATTATGATGAAACCTTTGCTCCGGTTGCTAGATATACTTCCATTAGAGCTATCATATCTCTTATTGCTTCCATGGGATGGAACTTACATCAGATGGATGTAAAGACATATTTCCTCAATGGAGAAATTGAAGAAGAAGTATATATTGAACAACCTCAAGGGTTTGAGGTACATTCTAGAGACACTCATGTTTGCAGATTAAAGAAAGCCCTATATGGACTCAAGCAAGCTCCAAGGGCTTGGTATGCCAGAATGGACAACTATCTAACAAGACTTGGTTTCTCCAAGAGTCATGTAGATCTAAACCTTTACTACAAAGTCATGGACAATGCACATGTAATTCTACTACTATATGTTGATGATCTATTCATAATAGGTGAAGAGTCTCTCATCATCCAATGCAAGAAGGAACTAACTTCTGAATTTGATATGAAAGATCTAGGTCTCATGCATTATTACTTGGGACTGGAAGTATGGAAAAAGTGTGGTGTAGTATTCCTTGGACAAGGAAAGTACGCAATAAAGATCCTTCATAAGTTTGGAATGATGGATTGTAAGTCCATGGACACTCCTATGAATACGGATATAAGAAAAGTGAAAGATATAGATTATGATCCAATAGATCCATCTCTATATCGACAACTAATTGGGTCATTAATGTATTTGGTAAATACTCGACCAAACATTTTCTGTGTTGTGAATACACTAAGCCAGTTCTAGGTGGAACCAAGACATGAACATTGGATAGTTGCAAAGCATGTATTAAGATATATTCATGGTACAATAAACTATGGTTTGAGATATACCACATCTAGTGATATATAGCTTCATGGATTCACAGACTCAGATTGGGTAGGAAGTGCATAAGACCAAAAGATCACTTCAAGTATGTGTTTCAGCTTGGGCTTCGCTATGATATCTTAGGGTAGCAGGAAACAGAAGTCTGTCGCACTAAGAGCAACAGAAGAAGAGTATATCGCAGCATGTGAATCATGCACAGAAGCAATATGGCTAATGAAGTTAATCTATGATTTATTTGATCAGATTCCATAATTGACCATAATACATTGTGATAATCAAAGTTGTATAAGATTATCAGAACATCCTATGTTGAATGAAAGGTCAAAACACATTGAGATCAAATACCACTTTATTCGAGATAAAGTCCAGGAAGGAGAGGTAAAGCTCGAGTATATCCCCACTGATGAGTAGACAACAGACATCCTGACAAAACCTCTATCCAGAATAAAGTTTGAATATTTCCGAGAGAAGATGGGGATCGTGGAAATAAATCCCTTAGCTAAAAGGGAAGAAATGACTCTCTAGGTTGGGAGGGACCACTAAAAATATTATTGAAGGCATTTATTTTCAAGACTGAAAAATAGTCCAACTTGGGCAGATTCTTTCCTGTTCAGAAAGTGGATTGAGATTTCTGACGGACAACGATTTCCCATTGTGGTTAACATGGGAAATGGTCCAGATTGTTGATGTATCATAGACAATGACTTCCCATTGTGGTTAACATGGGGAGTGGTCTAGGGCAATCTCTCTTCTTCATGGTTACTCAAGAAGACTGGCCTGCCTCGCCAGACAACGATTTCTCATTGTGTTTAACATGAGGAATGGTCCATTTTGGAGGTTGATACAGGACAATCTTTTCCTCTTGTGGTTAATAGAGGAAATGGTCTAGATAGTCAATCCTTAGGGTGTATTCATTCTCTCCAGGTTGCACTTTGTTTAGTGCTGGAGGAATGGCCCAAGGTGGGGAATGGTCCAAGCTCAACAATCAGGGACAAGCATTCCTTAGTGCAGATTCATTCTCTCTAGGTTACACTTTGTTTAGTGTCGGAGGAATGGCCTAGGGTGAGGAATGGTCTAGGCTCAGAAATCAAAACAATCATTCTTCCTTGCTTAAGAAGAATAAGCCAGGGCAGATATTCTTTCAGATCTCACAGATGTGAGTGAAATATTGGCCCAGATGATTCAGTTTATTTTAACAATATTTTTTATGAAAACTAATATCGAATGATTGTTATGGAGACTGCCTATCTCTAGATAGTATAGATATACTATCGTGGTGGATTTGTTCCATTGTTTGTGACTATGTGTCACGGTTTGAGTAATTGCGTACTACCATGGATAAACACAGTTGTGTTTTATCAATTGATATTGTACCAGTTGTCATGGAAATTATTCAGTTGGATAATAATGATGGTGCTCGTGATACTACCAGTTGAATGGTTTGTTTGTGCTCAAGACCATTATCAGTTATACCTCCCTAGCTGGGAGGGAGTGTTGATATTATGGTAGCTTCAGGAGTATGAACCTCTATTGTGACCTTTGACAAGATTAGAATGTTCCAGAAGGAAGCAAAGAAATGAAGGAAACCTTAGACGAGATGTTGGCTGAAGATAGGTAATTGATATGAATTAATTAGTACCTAGAGAGAGAAGTTGGCCCAGGCAAGTCTGCCAGGAATACTATAAATACAGGGCGCCAGTCTCTCATTTGACACACTCTCATAATCACAAAAATCCAGTTTTTGTGCACTGTAGTCTAGTAGTCTTGAGCACAAGTCCTGGGGAAGGTGTTGCGCCAGTTTTGGGTGAGACTATCTAATCAGATTGGTTACTTCTTGCTTGTTGCATTAGCCTTGCTTGGCTATTGGATTGCTACCAGGATTCTTCTCTCTGTCAAGGTCAAGGTGCTCGGAGGGTGGCTTCGGCCTATGGTTGGGTGACAAGGGTATTGTCAATGGTAAAACAAGCACAATCCTTCATATTCTAACAATAACCCCCCAAGAGAGGGATGTCTCCTCTAAACAAGGAAGAATGTGGCTATAGGGTGCAACGTCTAGCCTACAAAGGCTCCCAGAGTGACGGTCCTCAACCAATCCCTTGAATCATGCCATTAAACCCCGTTAGGTCTCCTCCAAAGGTGGATGCGTGTCTTCTAAGATGAAATGTTCCTATATTTAATGAGTACATCACCTTGAAAAGAGGGTGGCCCCTCCAAAATGGCTCCATAACTCATGTGTGAAGGTGTACCAATCCTCGTCAAGTATGCAAGAAAGGACTTGTTATCCCCTATCCTACGGATAACTAAGGAGATCATATCTCAAGGCCCACATGTCCTAGACATGGAGTGTTGAGAGCCAGATGACTTGAGAATATCCCCGGAGGTCCCCTCTTTTCTTCAATGCAACTCATCTATCAGCAACAACAATATCCATCCCACCAAATTGGTCTTGAAGTAGCAGTAAGTCTTGCTCCATGAGATAATGAGTATGGGTATCATAGTATGTGTCACTCTGATTATTGAAGTACCCGAATATGTTGCATTGATTTCTCCTTCATTTCATAACCTTTTCTTGGAAATTATTCTCTTTAACTTGTTCATACCTGGAAGGGTGACATGATGCCCTAGTAAGTTAATCTCCCTTTAGGATATGTTTCCATTGGGTGGGTCTATGAAAGGTCATCGTTCATTCCCTTCATAATTACCACTTTCCATCCTTACTCCTCTCATATTACCCTACCTTTGTTCAAGCATTAGGTTTTCCACACTAGGAAGGATTGTACCTTGCCTTGTGGGAAGAAGGGGATAAAGGTGCAGAGGGTAAAAGTAGCTGACAAAATTTAAAATCCAAAATGAAACCTTTGAGATGTTTCACCCAAGGATTCCCAAGAAAACAGTAAGAGGCTTCTCATTAAGAAAAAGGAACCCTTAAAATAAATAAATTCTTAAGGTATTAGTTGGTGGATGGGAGTTCTCATCATGAGCCGACCTATTATGGCCATGGGAATGTAGCGGTATGACACTACCATCCATCTAGTCACCAAACCAGGGTAGTGGCTCTTGGTGGCATAGCCAAGAGAAAGGGGGTCTCATCACGAGCCAACCTTCTCATCTCCATGAAATGCTTGTGGGTAACGATGTCACCTTTGGTCACCAAGCCAGGACAATGTCCCTCAACTCTTCCCTTGAAGCATAAAAGAAAAAGATAAAAAATCAATAAAACTAAGAATAAAAGGCATTGAACGGGATAGGAAAGAATTGCATCTATGACAAGGTGCAACTCACCTTCTATAAAGGCACCCATGGGTAATATCTACATTTACCTATTATCATTTCACCCCATGCCCAAACACTTCCCCCCACACCACCTCACACACACTTACATGACCTAGATTGGTTCTCACCTGGAAAACACCCCAAGCGTAAGGAGGATTAGCCCAATATGGCACCCTGAAGCCTTCTCCAAACTTGACTTGTTAAACTGCATAATGTCTTTGAGAATTTGTCTAGGTAAAGGGGGGTTTGATGCACATGTTTGGGTAATTTTATTATCATATGTGATTGACATTGCTATGATCTTTGTGATTTATGAACCCTTGGAGAGCGTATGTGTTGTTGTTGCAAGACTTTGCCTGGTGGACATGTACATGTGGGGGAATGATTATCTCGAAACTCCATGGGGCTAAAAGCCCACAGGATGTTGTGACCCTAACCAGGGGCAGGGAGACATCATAGGCTTGCACCAGAAAGAAAGAAGGATGTTACCCTTAGAGACACTCTAGCAGACCTAGAACCAAGGGGATCTTTCTCTTCCACTTGGATGTTGACCTTTGAGAGCCCCTAACATCATCATTATGACCCTGGACTTCATCCAAAGTTAGGGTTTTCATTTATGAGGGAAGTTGTGTGTTGGTTGGCACTTGTGGCATCATCCAGGGCCTTTGGAAGCTAAACATTTTACATATGGGGCCCAATGTTCCAGACTAGTGTCTCAACATCACCCTAGAAGGGCACGACATCACCCTTGGAGCTGATTTTAGGGTTTAATTACCTTCATTTATGTAAAAACTAGATTTTTGATGTAATTTGACCAGGTCAGCCTTTTTATGACCTAATTTTAATTAAAGGTCATTGATATTGTATAAATAGAGAGAAATTTCTCTTATTTTTTCATCATCACTCATCACACAAGTAGTGTGGTCTAAAATTCGGCCCTCTTTAAGGGTTATTGGCTGAATACTTGTGTTATTTTGAGGTTACTTAACTTTTAAAGGAGGTGTGCACTAGCTTTTTCTTGGATTATTTGGCTTAGTGARCTTATAAAAGGATTTCTCTTGGAAAATTGTGGCTTGATGCATGATTATTCTTTGTATAAGTACATAAACTTTTGTTATTAGTCATTTTTTATGGTTGCTAGTCTATTTTTCTTGCTTGTATATGGAAGATTATGAAATTGCATGTTAAAACCCTAAGTGTGGAGAACTAAGTTATTTACTTCTTCATTCTTTGTTTGTCAAGCTTCCTTTCCTTTTCTTACCTCTAGAAACTTAAGCCTATCTTTCTAAAGGTGTTGACCTAGACTTTCCTAGGAATCTAACCCTAGCTTCCTAAGGTGACGTCACACTTCTAAAACTAAGGAAGAGGGATGCGCTAGGGCCTAGCAAGGATACTCTCTAGCACTTCTCTTCCACTAGGTCTGAGTATAGGGGGACTAAGTTCATTACTCCTCCCTACTTCCAAGATATTACCCTCGACATCTTTAGCTCAAGGAGGCAAGAACCCCAAGGGCCTAGCTTGCGCTACACCTCTAGAGGTTTCTTGCTCAAAAGAAATTTATTGGAGAACTAAAGTGTTACTTCTCCACAATCTTTTCTCTTGACCTTGACCTTAGATCCTTTTCCATTTCCTCCTTATAAAGATAAATGCCATCCTTAGACTCCCTTTTACCCTACACAAGGAACTAGTCAAAACCCTAGGTCTCAAAACCCTAAGGGATAAAACTATTCAAATGACCTCTTCTACTAACCTATTTTGTTGCAAGGATCAACTCCTTTGGGACTTTCCTTTTTGATCCATTAACATTTCCTTGTTGCATGACCAAACTCCTTGTCGACTTTTGTCATTTGCAATTATAACGCTAACCTATAACCACCTAGTTTTGAACTCTTCCCTAGGCTTCAAGCTATCTTAGAACTAATCTTGCTACCTTCAGTAGACTTTGAGCTATTGGTTATGCATTGCATTTACTTTTCTTTCTAGCACTTGACAAACTATTATCAACTTCATAGATTGTTCTTGCTATCAAAGCCTTGTTAGACTTATTGCAGTCGATAGCCCTTTATTAATTCATTAATTACTTTGAGACATACTTGTTATCATCTAGAGCTATTATTTGTGTACTTTCCATCAATTGTTTAAGCATAACATCATTTATTATTGCACTCATTGGGCTATCTAATTTATTTAGTCTTGATTGAAGCAACATTGTCATTTGAATACTTGCTTGTGCCTTCCTTGCAAGTCACCAACTCTTTAGGCTTCATCTTCCAAGACTTAAACTCAAAGGTGATCAGTCAGAGGGGGGGATTTCTTGCATATTTTCCTTGTTCTTCTCAACCCTTTAGGCCATTGGGGACGTCTCCCTTGGGGTACTTTGACATACTCCTAAACAGAAAGGGGTTTCCTATTAAGGTGACATTAATAGGTCACCCCCCGTTATGCCAATCTTGCATCCACTTTCCTTGGGCTTTGGGAAAGTATAGATTGTGTGATAACATGAATCATAAGCCCCTTCTAAGTGGACATATGTCTCGTCAAGGTGAAGGAGGATTCAAAAGTGATGAATGTGACCCTCAAAAGTGGACCTCTTCTAAATCAGCCCTAAGATTTCAAATGTGAAGTCAACAAGGTGCAATCACCCTCCTTAAATCATGCCAACATTCTCTCCAAGTAAATGGATAATCTAGCAAGCCCACATGTTCCTAATGAAACCTCCATGCAAATTTCAAGGTCGATGTCCCATCAAATGATGTGACACATGCCTCAAAATTAGTGAATAAGGTGAGCTTTCATAATCTAGAGTGTTGCATGGCATGAGAAGCTCTGGTTCATGAATAATACCCCAAAATAATCTTGATCAATGCCTTAGGAATCATGAAATTCATCGATAAATGTGAACTACAATGGGAAACACGAAGATGCCACAAAATGTGACTCCTACTACTGTCATGTCCAAACTCGACAAGAGACCATGCATCATCAAATACTACATCACTAATCAATAAATATGCCATCACATCCGCTACCTCAACAAGATAGATGGAACGAAGTAGGTTTCCCAACTATCCATAGCTCAGAAATCCAAGGGCTTGTGAAGAAATTCACTAGGGTTACCCTTTGCCAAAATGAGGGGTAACATCCCCCATTTTCAATAGTGTAGCTTGGTTTGCGCAGTTGTTAGCCAACCTGTTGTGCTCTCAGAGAACAGGGAAATACTTGACCTCCAATAGAGTTTTGATTTCTTGATGGATCCTTTCTAGTAGCTAGGTTAAAATATTATCTCTTAGACTTGTGTTTAGGACTAAATGTTTAATAACATTTTTTGAATCTCCTATCACAGATAATTCTTTAATGTTGTACATGCTGTGAACTTTAGACCTTGAAATAAAGCATATGCTTCAACCCGACTTTCTCATTCCCCAAGCATACTTTATTTTAGACTTTCTCATTCTCCAAGAATACTTGATTTTAGAAATCCCTTCAAAGCTCAAAATAACCCTCCCCAGGCACTCTTCTCTTCTTTAATTATTACTCATAAAGTATCACCTTTATTTACCACACTCAAAGAGTAAAGAGTGACAAAATAAAAACATAAAATGAAAAAAAAAAAAATTATTGCAATTCATACATTCCAAAAATAGTTAGCATCACCTTTATTTACCACACTCAAAGAGTAAAGAGTGACAAAATAAAAACATAGAATGAAAAATTAAAATAAAATAAAATATTGCAATTCATACATTCCAAAAATAGTTATTATTTGTTCTTAAGGATATAAGAAGTAAAATATTGCAATTCACACATCCCATAATCCCAAAAGTAGTATGGGAGAAAATCTAATGCACTAACCCTCCTTATGAAGATGGCCTTCCCATTAAATTTTAAGCAAACAATCTAACACACCAAAAGTGGAATGGGATTGAACATTTTATATTAATTTCCCTCTCCCTTTTCTGGATGAACTACATCCAAATGGACAAGGACTGCCCAAAGATCAAAGATCTTATGTGTTCAAAAAGACTACAATTAGGCCAACTACATGGCTTCAAATTTAGGACGTTCTTGGTTATCTTAGGATGTTTTTGAACCAGCGTTGAATTTGCTAAAGAACTTTAAGGTGATAAGTTTTGATAGGTAACTTTGTAAATTTTCATTTTCAAGTTTATGAGCAACCACACTGTCATTTCAGTATTTAGAACAGGATTTATTTGGACAGGTGTTTCCTAAGGGTTACGTGCGATTTGAACCTTACGTTGAATTTTCAATAACGCTGACATTGAATGCTCAACAATCATTCTCGACAATACGCTTAGACTACCCTTAGCAGTACTCTAAACGTTTTAAGTACAACCATTCTCGAGAATAACGATGATATGGATGATTTTTGGTAATTTTTTTAGTTTGATTTAGTTTGAAATTAGGTGATGAATAGTTGGATTTGCATATTTGAGTGGCTAAGTTTGTATAATTCTAGTGTCCCATGGGCTTTTGAACAAGTTGAATTTATTTATGCATTCAGAAATGCAATTTGAACAACAAACTCAAAAAAAACCCAAAAGATAGAACGTTAAGCAAACTCTGCTTAGTAGTCTAAACGTTAAACAAACAACCATTCTATTTTTTTGATGATTTTTGGTAATTTTTTTAATTTGATTTTGCTTGAAATTAGGTGATGAATAGATGGATCTGCATATTTGAGTTGCTAAGTTTGTATAATTCTAGTGTCCCGTGGATTTTTCAACAAATTGAATTCATTTATGCATTCAAAAATACAATTTAAACAACAAACTCAAAAAAAATCCCAAAAATAAAACATTAAGCAAACTCGGCTTAGTAGTCTAAACGTTAAGCAAACTCTGCTTAGTAGTCTAAATGTTCATAACTTAGAGTTATGATAGATTACCCATGCACTCATCTCTATTCCTGAATATCTTTGAGGAATAGATTACCCATTCTTGAGAATAATTTTGAGGAATAGATTACCCATTCTTGAGAATAACGCTTAGTAGTAGTCTAAACGTTTTCTAGTAGTAGTCTAGCAGTAGTCAATAGATTACCCATTCTTGAGAATAACATTTAGTAGTAGTCTAAACGTTCTACCCTTTGGTAACTTTTTTTCGTTTTCATGTATTCAGAAATGTAATTTAAACAACAGAAAATAGAGATTTTATTCAAATTTACTTAATTGAATTCTGACCAAAAAAACCCAAAAATAGAACGTTCAGTCAACTCAACTTAGCAGTGGTGTAAACATTGAAAACCTCCACTGCTGAGCAGTACTCACTGTTGGTTGATAACTAAGAGTTATGATAGATTACCCATGCACTCATCCTCTATTCCTCAAAGATGCAATTTAAACAACAGAAAATAGCTATTTTATCCAAATTTACTTTATCGAATTCTGACCAAAAAAAACAAAAAAATAGAACGTTTAGCCAACTCAACTTACCAGTAGTGTAAACCTTGAAAACCCCCACTGCTGAGCAGTAGTCTAAATGTTGAAAACCGCCACTGCTGGTTGATAACTGAGAGTCATTCACTCATCCTCTATTCCTCAAAAATACAATTTAAATAACAGAAAATAGCGATTTTATCCAAATTTATTTAACTGAATTCTGACCAAAAAAATCTAAAAAATAAAACGTTTATCCAACTCAACTTAGCAGTAGTCTTAACGTTGAAAACCCCCATTGCTAAGCAGTAGTCTTAACGTTGAAAACCCCCACTGCTAGTTGATAACTAAGAGTAATGAGAGTTATGATAGATTACCGATGCACTCATCCTCTATTCCTCAAAGCTGAAGGAGAACGCCACCCCACCAGTCGATTAGCAGAAGCAAATAATGGAAGGAGGTAACATTCTAATCCCAGGGCTCCCTAACGATCTAGCCATCTCCTGCCTAATCCGAGTCCCTCGGATTTACCACCTTTCATTGAGAGCCGTCAATTCCCAGTGGAGAAGCCTGCTCCTTAACCCGTCCTCTCCATTGCACACCGAGAGAAAACTCAACGCTTTCACCAACCCTAGCCTCTTCCTCCTCCCCAACTCCTACTCAAATCAWCCGAATCGGCTGGAATGCACAGAGATCGACCTCGTTTCCCAGAAGAAGTCGAAAACAACCTTCACAAACGAGTCSGTACGCGAAATGATATTCTTGGAGGGCCAGGCCTGCATCTCCCACTCCTCCCTCGTAATCGTCCTCGGCGGCTTCGGCCCGGAACGCCTCTTCGGCCCGGAACGCGGCTCCAACAGTGTCCACATCTTCGACACACTCACCAAGAAATGGACGCTCGGCGCCAACATGCTCTCGCGCCGGGGGGAGTTCGCCTGGGGTTTCATCGGAAACCGCCTATATGTTGCAGGCGGTTACGGTGGCGCCGACGTGGGGATCATTGCCGCGGCGGAGGTTTACGATTTCGGGACCAACGAGTGGAGAGAGGTTTCCAGCATGCCGGCTGCCATGGTGATTGACGTGTTCTTCGTGGTTTCCGGTAAACTGTTTGTGGGAGGCTGGATGCCACCATGGTATACAGTGGGAGCTTATTCATATTGTCCTCTGACAAATGTCTGGAAAGAGGAAGATTGGATGCTTAGGGTTTTGACAACGTATCCGTCAAATATTTTCAATAGATTTGCCATGGTGGGCGATGAAAATGACATCTACATGGGGGAGTTGTCGGAAGCGTTCTCTGTTTCGGGTTCGCAGACGGAGCGGTTATGCTTATCCATCAGCAAGCTCAACTATGAAACCCTGGAATRGGTTCGGGCATGTCAGATTTTGGACAAGACGGAAAATGATTTCTGTGACTGCTCTCTTACTGATGAAAACGTGCGTTTACATGGCCTGAAGGATGGGGTTGTTGTTCTGTGCCACCATGACAGTGACGTCGACAGTGACAGTGACATCGACAGTTATAGTGAATACGAAGAGATTGGTGTTTCTTCGGTTTGTGACCATGTCCTCAAAGTTTCTATCCGCTGCCCTTCCCGATGGTCTTGTGCAGTCGTAAATGCTTAGTAGCGACCGCTGTTCGAATCCCAAGGCATGACACCTTCTACGGTAAGTTTTTTATATTTTTTAATGAAATTTATTGTGGAAATCTGGAAAATACTGCTAAGTGGAATTAATATATCGTTCGAAATAGGTTTGAGTAAGAGGGCGCAAGTCTTCCTATTTTTATTTATATAAATTGAGAATTATTGTGTTTGAATGAACGTGGATATGGGGTATATGCTTATTTTAGCAATTAGAAATGAGAATGCAAATATAATGTGGGGTATCATGTGATATCATGACGGATGACCTTAAAAACCAGCATTAAAATCTTATTGTGGGGTGGATAAAGAGACATTCAAGGTCACTTAACTATCATTTATTTTTGAATTGTAAGGTATTTAGTTGTATTCTATTTTTTAACGTTACCTGTAACATTGTAAATTTTGTTTGTTGCATTTATGTTTTGAGATATGAAGTAACTAGATGCAGATGTTAGAACATATGGTACATTATACATCATCAATTTTATCATACAAATTGGTGTTAGAACATATGGTACATTATACATCATCAATTTTATCATACAAATTGGTGTAGCATAAATGCATAAATATCTTATCTTACTAGCTCACCAGTGTTATTATGAAATTTGTGTTTTTTCCTTTTTCATGCCAAGTTTATTGATATAAAATCTTCTTGTGTGATGTATTAGGGTTTGAAATGAATACAATCTTCTTGTGCTATTTAGGGTTTGAAATGAATATTAGTTGTATTAAATTATGGTTTTATCATACAAAACTGATGTAGCATAAATATCTTATTTTACTAACTTGTTTTGTTATGAAGTTTGTGTTTTTTCCTTTTTCATGCAAAGCCTCGTTGATATACAATCTATCTTCTTGTGTGATCAGGGTTTGAAATGAATATTAATTCTACAAAATTATGTCAAGCTTATTTTTAATACAAAGGTCCTTCATATCTCGAGGTGGGCAATGGTATGTACTAAGCCTCCTCTATAGTCGTGTCCACGTGATGGGGCACTTAAGATCAAAAAAATTATAATACTCAGTTTCTTAGTCAAATTGGAAAGAGATAGATCTCAACACCATTGAATCTGCATATTGGATATTAATGCATCCATAACTTGCTGCAAAGCTTCAACATGTGCAAATTTATAAGTCATATTAGACTAACTTGAGCTATTGGCATTGTTTGACAATGATTTCATTGTAAAGGAACACGATAAAATTGTAGGTTTCATAATTGTGACATCACAAAGTCAGAAGTGCTTCATAAGTCACTCCTATAATGGGCGACAAGTGCTCTCACACAAAAGAGAAAAACACAATGATGGATTCTTGGTGGCAAGCTACTATACATACAATGTTTGATGAATGGCTTAGTGTATGGTGGAAAGAATCTCCAACACCAACTCTCCAATCAACATTTGCATCGGAGGAAGAAACTTTCCCGCCTTCAGCGCAAACCATTCATGAATTTTCTGAGCAAGGCAACAAGAATGTCAAGCTTGGGTGGAAGGACATTTTCCAAGTAAAATTGAAGGAGCTTGACTTTGCAATATGCAAAGTGATGCTTCCCTTGATCCACGCCAAAAATCATATCTTATTCAAACCTTATGACCAGTGGATGGATTGTTGCCCAGTAAAAGGGTGATTTGGGTGTTGTCTAAACGTTCTATGTTTTGGCATTTTTCATCGGAATCCAACGATATAAATCTAGGTGAAATCACAAATTTCTATTATTTAAATTACATTTTTGAATGCATAAATGGATTCAGCATCATGAAAAATCATTGGGGCACTTGGATTATACAAATTGAACCACTTAAATCTACAGTTCCAATAATTTCTGACTAGATTTCGTACAAAATTGATAAAAAAATATGCCCAAAAAAGAACCAAAACGTAGAACATTTAGACTACAACCATCAAAAGTTGACCTAGTCAACAATAAGTCTCTCTGGGAATGGTGAAGACATACCTAGGCATTGTTTGTCATATTGAGATGCAAATAAATCTACTTTTCATGACCTAGCCATGTAGTTTCATTCCCCATTTAAGAGAAGAGAGTGTTCTATAGGCACTTAGAATAATGGCGTAGGTGAACTTGTCAGATTTCAAGCATGCGAGTGGCATCTCACTGAAGAATTTTATGGTTTCTTCAACATTGTCTTGTTCAGTAGACCTTGAAATCATTGTTGTCCATGACACAACACTATGCATTGTGATTCGGTTAAATACTAAATTGCTTACGTCATATGCACTCCCGCATTTTACATACATATCAAGAAGGGCACTACCGACCAACACACTACTTTTACGATGACTATGAATTTTAACTATTTCACTGTGGAGTTGTTTGCCCACTTCAATACCCATGAGATCAATGCACACTCCAACAACTATGGTGTAGGTGGTCAATCCAATTTCAAAGGTTTTCTTTTTGTAAGTGGCCAAACAATTGCAGGGCCTCTTCTATAAACCGACGTCAAGTATATCCATAAAAGAAATGAACATGCCTTCAAAACACCTAAAATAGAAAATTGATTGCCCCTTGTACAATCTAGTGGCATAACAAAAGATAACTTTAAAGTGTCTTTAGCATGCCCTTATTGGACACGTGTTGCAATCACTAATGTCCTTGAGACCACATTCCATTGACATTTTGCACTTCACATGCATTTGCCAAAGTTCCACATTTTGCACAGACGTTGGCAAAGCTTATTTCCTACAAACATTGATTTTTCAAATCCAATTTTTATCATGTGGCAATTTCCATCTTTCAAAACTTTTGTTTCGACACAGGTTTGCAATAAACTAAAATGGGTGTTGGGGTTTACCATGCCTTGTGGGTTCATAACATGCAATTTTCCGTATGTTTTTTTACTATTCCATGCTTATTACACAGAGTGCCAACCACTTGAGCTTTATGTTCTTCCTCAAAATTTTCATTTAAGGTATTGAAATTCTAATGTTTAATTTTCCTAATATTACTGACATGCAATTCTATAATTTGAGCTTGGGGTATTGAAATTTTGTGGCAAGCGGGATTTTGTAAAGCTTTTAGTGTTTCTAGCAAGATGGATTCTTCTAACACAGGATAATAATGAATTGATCTTTTCTTCCTTATGGGTAGAATTTGGTGGACAGTGGCAACAAAGAAATGAATTGATCTGTTCTTCTTTTGGGAAGCATTTGCTGTACAATGGCAACAAAGAACATCATTGTTCATGCTTAGCTCAGCCACGTCTATTTGGGTAAAATGCATTCTATTGCTATCAATAGCATTTCTTTACCACATATTATTAACATTTCTTTACCACTGACCATATGTTTTAGATTCCAATGTCCATATCTTTGGAAACAAAAAGTAAGACTTTCATTCAAAATTGTAACCCACTATGTCACCAATGATATGTTGCATTTCATTTTGATATAAATTCTTTGCGTTCATGTCGCTCCTCTAACAAATTAGTGAACCAAATACAAATTAAACCCTAGAATTTCAGTGCGATAAACTCATATCTACTTGGAAATAAACCCATTTTTTTTCTTTTGGAAATGACTTCATATCTACTTGGAAATAAACTCATTTTTTTCTCTTTGAAATGACTTCTATTGTTAGGGTGTTTGCAATGCATATTAATGCTAGAAAACAATTTATTTCACTATTTATGTTTATTTATGTTTACAGTTTCATTTAGGTTTTAAACCAAACAGTTTGCAACCATCCCTATAGGTCCATCAATTGCTCTGATACCATTTTTAATATGCCCAGCCTTCTATATAGCCTCGTCAAGGGGATGTGGTCTTAAGAATTCAAAATTTCTACCTCCAATGCTACATAGGTATGGACTAATAACATACATAGCACAAGTCAGTGATGTGGGGCCTATTGGTGGGGGACGGTGAATTTTACCCAGCCCACTAGGGATCAATTCCCATCGAGACTTTGGCCCGTTGTGATAAGGCTCAAAGGGTAGGAGATAGCACAAACCCATAATCATCAGTTTTATCTATCACCAATTACAACAATAAAACACATCAATCACGAAATTTATATTTATCTGTCACTTGTGTTGAATCTCTTTATGCTCGTTTTAATTTTTTAAGGTTTTTCATACCATCAAAATTTTATTAATAGCAAAATAACTTTATAAAAGTAGCGATAAGTGCTATGTGTGAAAATGGTTACAATGACAAGAGGAGCTAAATCAAAATTTTACTAATAGAAAAGTAACATCATAAAATTAGTGATAATTGATATGTGTGAAAATTGTTACAATGTAACTTTATAAAATTAACCATAATTGATATGTGTGAAAATCGTTACAATGTAACTCTATAAAATTAGCAATAATTGATA